>JANJGN010004323.1:0-34400 GCA_026770705.1 Isurus oxyrinchus | reverse complement strand
AGTCTGTTTGCCTTTGTTTAAGTCTGTTTGCCTCTGTTTAAGTCTGTTTGCCTCTGTTTGCCTCTGTTTGCCTCTGTTTAAGTGTGTTTGCCTCTGTTTGCCTCTGTTTGCCTCTGTTTGCCTCTGTTTAAGTCTGTTTGCCTCTGTTTGCCTCTGTTTGTCTCTGTTTAAGTCTGTTTGCCTCTGTTTGCCTCTGCCTCTGTTTGCCTCTGTTTGCCTCTGTTTAAGTCTGTTGGCCTCTGTTTCACTCTGGTTGCCTCTGTTTAAGTCTGTTTGCCTCTGTTCATGTCTGTTAGCCTCTGTTTAAGTCTGTTTGCCTCTCTTTAAGTCTGTTTGCCTCTGTTTCACTCTGTTTGCCTCTGTTTCAGTCTGTTTGCCTCTGTTTCATTCTGTTTGCCTCTGTTTCAATGTTTTCCCTCTGTTTCACTCTTTATGCCTCTGTTTAACTCTGTTTGCCTCTGTTTGCCTCTGTTTGCTTCTGTTTGCCTCTGTTTGCCTCTGTTTAAGTCTGTTTGCCTCTGTTTAAGTCTGTTTGCCTCTGTTTAAGTCTGTTTGCTTCTGTTTAAGTCTTTTTGACTCTGTTTCAGTCTGTTTGTCTCTGTTTCAATCTGTTTGCCTCTGTTTCACTCTGTTTGCCTCTGTTTCACTCTGTTTGCCTCTGTTTCACTCAGTTTGCCTCTGTTTAAGTCTGTTTGCCTCTGTTTCACTCTGAGTTCCTCTGTTTCACTCTGCCTCTGTTTGCCTCTGTTTGCTTCGGTTTGCCTCTGTTTGCCTCTGTTTAAGTCTGTTTGCCTCTGCTTCACTCTGTTTGCCTCTGTTTCACTCTGGTTGCCTCTGTTTCACTCTGTTTGTCTCTGTTTCACTCTGTTTGCCTCTGTTGCACTCTGTTTGCTTCTGTTTCACACTGTATGCCTCTGTTTAAGTCAGTTTGCCTCTGTTTAAGTCTGTTTGCCTCTGTTCAAGTCTGTTTGCTTCTGTTTAAGTCTTTTTGACTCTGTTTCAGTCTGTTTGTCTCTGTTTCAATCTGTTTGCCTCTGTTTCACTCTGTTTGCCTCTGTTTCACTCTGTTTGCCTCTGTTTCACTCAGTTTGCCTCTGTTTAAGTCTGTTTGCCTCTGTTTCACTCTGAGTTCCTCTGTTTCACTCTGCCTCTGTTTGCCTCTGTTTGCTTCTGTTTGCCTCTGTTTGCCTCTGTTTGCCTCTGTTTAAGTCTGTTTGCCTCTGCTTCACTCTGTTTGCCTCTGTTTCACTCTGGTTGCCTCTGTTTCACTCTGTTTGTCTCTGTTTCACTCTGTTTGCCTCTGTTGCACTCTGTTTGCTTCTGTTTCACACTGTATGCCTCTGTTTAAGTCAGTTTGCCTCTGTTTAAGTCTGTTTGCCTCTGTTTCACACTGTTTGCCTCTGTTTCACTCTGTTTGCCTCTGTTTGCCTCTGTGTAAGTCTGTTTGCCTCTGTTTGCCTCTGTTTCACTCTGTCTCCCTCTGTTTCACTCCGTTTGCCTCTGTTTCACTCTGTTTGCCTCTGTTTCACTCTGTTTGCCTCTGTTTAAGTCTGTTTGCCTTCTGTTTCACTCTGTTTGCCTCTGTTTCAGTCTGTTTGCCTCTGTTTATGTCTGTTTGCCTCTGTTTCACTCTATTTGCCTCTGTTTCACTCTGTTTAACTCTGTTTCACTGTGTATAAGTCTGTTTGCCTCTGTTTGCCTCTGTTAAACCCTGTTTGCCTCTGTTTGCCTCTGTTTGCCTCTGTTTGCCTCTGTTTAAGTCTGTTTGCCTCTGTTTCACTCCGTTTGCCTCTATTTGAGGCTGTTTGCATCTGTTTCACTCTGTTTGCTTTTTTTCCAGTCTGTTTGCCTCTGTTTCAGTCTGTTTGCATCTGTTTCATTCTGTTTGCCTCTGTTTCACTCTTTTTCCCTCTGTTTCACTCTTTATGCCTATGTTTAACTCTGTTTAACTCTGTTTAAGTCTGTTTGCCTCTGTTTGCCTCTGTTTAACCCTGTTTGCCTCTGTTTGCCTCTGTTTGCATCTGTTTGCCTCTGTTTGTCTCTGTTTGCGTCTGTTTGCCTCTGTTTAAGTCTGTTTGCCTCTGTTTAAGTCTGTTCGCCTTTGTTTAAGTCTGTTTGCGTCTGTTTACGTCTGCTTGCCTCTGTTTAAGTCTGTTTGCATCTGTTTAAGTCTGTTTGCCTCTGTTTCACTCTGTTTGCCTCTGTTTAAGTCTGTTTGCCTCTGTTTCACTCGATTTGCCTCTGTTTCTCTCTGTTTGCCTCTGTTTCACTCTGTTTGTCTCTGTTTCACTCTGTTAACCTCTGTTTCATTCTGTTTCCCTCTGTTTGCCTCTGTTTGCCTCTGTTTCACTCTGTTTGCCTCTGTTTAAGTCTGTTTGCTTCTGTTTAAGACTGTTTGCCTCTGTTTCACTCTGCTTGCCTCTGTTTCACTCCGTTTGCCTATGTTTCACTCTGTTTGCCTCTGTTTAACCCTGTTTGCCTCTGTTTGCCTCTGTTTATGTCTGTTTGCCTCTGTTTAAGTCTGTTTGCCTCTGTTTAAGTCTGTTTTCCTCTGTTTCACTCTGTTTGCCTCTGTTTCAATCTGCTTGCCTCTGTTTCACTCTGTTTGCCTCTGTTTCACTCTGTTTGCCTCTGTTTCACTCTTTTTGACTCTGTTTGTCTCTGTTTAATTCTGTTTGCCACTGTTTAAGTCTGTTTGCCTCTGTTTCAGTCTGTTTGCCTCTGTTTCAGTCTGTTTGCCTCTGTTTCATTCTTTTTGCCTCGGTTTCAATCTTTTTGCCTCTGTTTCACTCTTTACGCCTCTGTTCAACTCTGTTTAACTCTGTTTAAGTCTGTTTGCCTCTGTTTGCCTCTGTTTAACCCTGTTTGCCTCCGTTTGCCTCTGTTTGCCTCTGTTTAAGTCTTTTTGCCTCTGTTTGCCTCTGTTTGCCTCTGTTTAAGTCTGTTTGCCTCTGTTTCAGTCTGTTTGCCTCTGTTTCACTCTGGTTGCCTCTGTTTCACTCTGTTTGTCTCTGTTTCACTCTGTTTGCCTCTGTTGCACTCTGTTTCACTCTGTATCAGTCTCTTTGCCTCTGTTTAAGTCTGTTTGCCTCTGTTTCACACTGTTTGCCTCTGTTTAACTCTGTTTGCCTCTGTTTAACTCTGTTTCACTCTGTATAAGTCTGTTTGCCTCTGTTTGCCTCTGTTTGCCTCTGTTTAAGTCTGTTTGCCTCTGTTTCACTCCGTTTGCCTCTATTTAAGGCTGTTTGCATCTGTTTCACTCTGTTTGCCTCTGTTTCAGTCTGTTTGCATCTGTTTCAGTCTGTTTGCATCTGTTTCACTCTTTATGCCTCTGTTTAACTCTGTTTAAGTTTGCTTGCCTCTGTTTGCGTCTCTTTAACCCTGTTTGCCTCTGTTTGCCTCTGTTTGCTCTGTTTGCATCTGTTTGCCTCTGTTTGTCTCTGTTTGCGTCTATTTGCCTCTGTTTAAGTCTGTTTGCCTCTGTTTAAGTCTGTTCGCCTTTGTTTAAGTCTGTTTGCGTCTGTTTACGTCTGTTTGCCTCTGTTTAAGTCTGTTTGCCTCTGTTTAAGTCTGTTTGCCTCTGTTTCACTCTGTTTGCCTCTGTTTAAGTCTGTTTGCCTCTGTTTCACTCTATTTGCCTCTGTTTCTCTCTGTTTGCCTCTGTTTCACTCTGTTTGTCTCTGTTTCACTCTGGTTGCCTCTGTTTAAGTCTGTTTGCCTCTGTTCATGTCTCTTAGCCTCTGTTTAAGTCTGTTTGCCTCTCTTTAAGTCTGTTTGCCTCTGTTTCACTCTGTTTGCCTCTGTTTCACTCTTTATGCCTCTGTTTAACTCCGTTTGCCTCTGTTTGCCTCTGTTTGTTTCTGTTTGCCTCTGTTTGCCTCTGTTTAAGTCTGTTTGCCTCTGTTTAAGTCTGTTTGCCTCTGTTTAAGTCTGTTTGCTTCTGTTTAAGTCTATTTGCCTCTGTTTCAGTCTGTTTGTCTCTGTTTCAATCTGTTTGCCTCTGTTTCACTCTGTTTGCCTCTGTTTCACTCTGTTTGCCCCTGTTTCATTCTGATTGCCTCTGTTTGCCTCTGTTTAAGTCTGTTTGCCTCTGTTTGACTCTGTTTCACTCTGTTTGCCTCTGTTTCACTCCGTTTGCCTCTGTATCACTCTGTTTGCCTCTGTTTCACTCAGTTTGCCTCTGTTTAAGTCTTCTTGCCTCTGTTTCACTCTGTTTGCCTCTGTTTACGTCTTCTTGCCTCTGTTTCACTCTGTTTGCCTCTGTTTAAGTCTGTTTGCCTGTTTAAGTCTGTTTGCCTCTGTTTCACTCTGTTTGCCTCTGATTCACTCTGTTTGCCTCTGTTTCACTCTGTTTGCCTCTGTTTCAATCTGTTTGCCTCTGTTTGCCTCTGTTTAAGTCTGTTTGCCTCTGTTTGCCTCTGTTTCATTCTGTTTGCCTCTGTTTCACTCTGTTTGCCTCTGATTCACTCTGTTTGCCTCTGTTTCACTCTGTTTGCCTCTGTTTCAATCTGTTTGCCTCTGTTTGCCTCTGTTTAAGTCTGTTTGCCTCTGTTTGCCTCTGTTTCATTCTGTTTGCCTCTGTTTCACTCTTTTTGTCTCTGTTTCAATCTGTTTGTCTCTGTTTAAGTTTTCTTGCCTCTGTTTAACTGTGTTTGCATCTGTTTTCGTCTTCTTGCCTCTGTTTCACTCTGTTTGCCTCTGTTTAAGTCTGTTTGCCTCTGTTTGCCTCTGTTTGCCTCTGTTTAAGTGTGTTTGCCTCTGTTTGCCTCTGTTTGCCTCTGTTTGCCTCTGTTTAAGTCTGTTTGCCTCTGTTTGCCTCTGTTTGTCTCTGTTTAAGTCTGTTTGCCTCTGTTTGCCTCTGCCTCTGTTTGCCTCTGTTTGCCTCTGTTTAAGTCTGTTGGCCTCTGTTTCACTCTGGTTGCCTCTGTTTAAGTCTGTTTGCCTCTGTTCATGTCTGTTAGCCTCTGTTTAAGTCTGTTTGCCTCTCTTTAAGTCTGTTTGCCTCTGTTTCACTCTGTTTGCCTCTGTTTCAGTCTGTTTGCCTCTGTTTCATTCTGTTTGCCTCTGTTTCAATGTTTTCCCTCTGTTTCACTCTTTATGCCTCTGTTTAACTCTGTTTGCCTCTGTTTGCCTCTGTTTGCTTCTGTTTGCCTCTGTTTGCCTCTGTTTAAGTCTGTTTGCCTCTGTTTAAGTCTGTTTGCCTCTGTTTAAGTCTGTTTGCTTCTGTTTAAGTCTTTTTGACTCTGTTTCAGTCTGTTTGTCTCTGTTTCAATCTGTTTGCCTCTGTTTCACTCTGTTTGCCTCTGTTTCACTCTGTTTGCCTCTGTTTCACTCAGTTTGCCTCTGTTTAAGTCTGTTTGCCTCTGTTTCACTCTGAGTTCCTCTGTTTCACTCTGCCTCTGTTTGCCTCTGTTTGCTTCTGTTTGCCTCTGTTTGCCTCTGTTTAAGTCTGTTTGCCTCTGCTTCACTCTGTTTGCCTCTGTTTCACTCTGGTTGCCTCTGTTTCACTCTGTTTGTCTCTGTTTCACTCTGTTTGCCTCTGTTGCACTCTGTTTGCTTCTGTTTCACACTGTATGCCTCTGTTTAAGTCAGTTTGCCTCTGTTTAAGTCTGTTTGCCTCTGTTTAAGTCTGTTTGCTTCTGTTTAAGTCTTTTTGACTCTGTTTCAGTCTGTTTGTCTCTGTTTCAATCTGTTTGCCTCTGTTTCACTCTGTTTGCCTCTGTTTCACTCTGTTTGCCTCTGTTTCACTCAGTTTGCCTCTGTTTAAGTCTGTTTGCCTCTGTTTCACTCTGTTTCACTCTGCCTCTGTTTGCCTCTGTTTGCTTCTGTTTGCCTCTGTTTGCCTCTGTTTAAGTCTGTTTGCCTCTGCTTCACTCTGTTTGCCTCTGTTTCACTCTGGTTGCCTCTGTTTCACTCTGTTTGTCTCTGTTTCACTCTGCTTGCCTCTGTTGCACTCTGTTTGCTTCTGTTTCACACTGTATGCCTCTGTTTAAGTCAGTTTGCCTCTGTTTAAGTCTGTTTGCCTCTGTTTCACACTGTTTGCCTCTGTTTCACTCTGTTTGCCTCTGTTTGCCTCTGTGTAAGTCTGTTTGCCTCTGTTTGCCTCTGTTTCACTCTGTCTCCCTCTGTTTCACTCCGTTTGCCTCTGTTTCACTCTGTTTGCCTCTGTTTCACTCTGTTTGCCTCTGTTTAAGTCTGTTTGCCTTCTGTTTCACTCTGTTTGCCTCTGTTTCAGTCTGTTTGTTCTGTTTATGTCTGTTTGCCTCTGTTTCACTCTATTTGCCTCTGTTTCACTCTGTTTAACTCTGTTTCACTGTGTATAAGTCTGTTTGCCTCTGTTTGCCTCTGTTAAACCCTGTTTGCCTCTGTTTGCCTCTGTTTGCCTCTGTTTAAGTCTGTTTGCCTCTGTTTCACTCCGTTTGCCTCTATTTGAGGCTGTTTGCATCTGTTTCACTCTGTTTGCTTTTTTTCCAGTCTGTTTGCCTCTGTTTCAGTCTGTTTGCATCTGTTTCATTCTGTTTGCCTCTGTTTCACTCTTTTTCCCTCTGTTTCACTCTTTATGCCTATGTTTAACTCTGTTTAACTCTGTTTAAGTCTGTTTGCCTCTGTTTGCCTCTGTTTAACCCTGTTTGCCTCTGTTTGCCTCTGTTTGCATCTGTTTGCCTCTGTTTGTCTCTGTTTGCGTCTGTTTGCCTCTGTTTAAGTCTGTTTGCCTCTGTTTCACTCCGTTTGCCTCTATTTAAGGCTGTTTGCATCTGTTTCACTCTGTTTGCCTCTGTTTCAGTCTGTTTGCATCTGTTTCAGTCTGTTTGCATCTGTTTCACTCTTTATGCCTCTGTTTAACTCTGTTTAAGTTTGCTTGCCTCTGTTTGCGTCTCTTTAACCCTGTTTGCCTCTGTTTGCCTCTGTTTGCTCTGTTTGCATCTGTTTGCCTCTGTTTGTCTCTGTTTGCGTCTATTTGCCTCTGTTTAAGTCTGTTTGCCTCTGTTTAAGTCTGTTCGCCTTTGTTTAAGTCTGTTTGCGTCTGTTTACGTCTGTTTGCCTCTGTTTAAGTCTGTTTGCCTCTGTTTAAGTCTGTTTGCCTCTGTTTCACTCTGTTTGCCTCTGTTTAAGTCTGTTTGCCTCTGTTTCACTCTATTTGCCTCTGTTTCTCTCTGTTTGCCTCTGTTTCACTCTGTTTGTCTCTGTTTCACTCTGGTTGCCTCTGTTTAAGTCTGTTTGCCTCTGTTCATGTCTCTTAGCCTCTGTTTAAGTCTGTTTGCCTCTCTTTAAGTCTGTTTGCCTCTGTTTCACTCTGTTTGCCTCTGTTTCACTCTTTATGCCTCTGTTTAACTCCGTTTGCCTCTGTTTGCCTCTGTTTGTTTCTGTTTGCCTCTGTTTGCCTCTGTTTAAGTCTGTTTGCCTCTGTTTAAGTCTGTTTGCCTCTGTTTAAGTCTGTTTGCTTCTGTTTAAGTCTATTTGCCTCTGTTTCAGTCTGTTTGTCTCTGTTTCAATCTGTTTGCCTCTGTTTCACTCTGTTTGCCTCTGTTTCACTCTGTTTGCCCCTGTTTCATTCTGATTGCCTCTGTTTGCCTCTGTTTAAGTCTGTTTGCCTCTGTTTGACTCTGTTTCACTCTGTTTGCCTCTGTTTCACTCCGTTTGCCTCTGTATCACTCTGTTTGCCTCTGTTTCACTCAGTTTGCCTCTGTTTAAGTCTTCTTGCCTCTGTTTCACTCTGTTTGCCTCTGTTTACGTCTTCTTGCCTCTGTTTCACTCTGTTTGCCTCTGTTTAAGTCTGTTTGCCTGTTTAAGTCTGTTTGCCTCTGTTTCACTCTGTTTGCCTCTGATTCACTCTGTTTGCCTCTGTTTCACTCTGTTTGCCTCTGTTTCAATCTGTTTGCCTCTGTTTGCCTCTGTTTAAGTCTGTTTGCCTCTGTTTGCCTCTGTTTCATTCTGTTTGCCTCTGTTTCACTCTGTTTGCCTCTGATTCACTCTGTTTGCCTCTGTTTCACTCTGTTTGCCTCTGTTTCAATCTGTTTGCCTCTGTTTGCCTCTGTTTAAGTCTGTTTGCCTCTGTTTGCCTCTGTTTCATTCTGTTTGCCTCTGTTTCACTCTTTTTGTCTCTGTTTCAATCTGTTTGTCTCTGTTTAAGTTTTCTTGCCTCTGTTTAACTGTGTTTGCATCTGTTTTCGTCTTCTTGCCTCTGTTTCACTCTGTTTGCCTCTGTTTAAGTCTGTTTGCCTCTGTTTGCCTCTGTTTGCCTCTGTTTAAGTGTGTTTTGCCTCTGTTTGCCTCTGTTTGCCTCTGTTTGCCTCTGTTTAAGTCTGTTTGCCTCTGTTTGCCTCTGTTTGTCTCTGTTTAAGTCTGTTTGCCTCTGTTTGCCTCTGCCTCTGTTTGCCTCTGTTTGCCTCTGTTTAAGTCTGTTGGCCTCTGTTTCACTCTGGTTGCCTCTGTTTAAGTCTGTTTGCCTCTGTTCATGTCTGTTAGCCTCTGTTTAAGTCTGTTTGCCTCTCTTTAAGTCTGTTTGCCTCTGTTTCACTCTGTTTGCCTCTGTTTCAGTCTGTTTGCCTCTGTTTCATTCTGTTTGCCTCTGTTTCAATGTTTTCCCTCTGTTTCACTCTTTATGCCTCTGTTTAACTCTGTTTGCCTCTGTTTGCCTCTGTTTGCTTCTGTTTGCCTCTGTTTGCCTCTGTTTAAGTCTGTTTGCCTCTGTTTAAGTCTGTTTGCCTCTGTTTAAGTCTGTTTGCTTCTGTTTAAGTCTTTTTGACTCTGTTTCAGTCTGTTTGTCTCTGTTTCAATCTGTTTGCCTCTGTTTCACTCTGTTTGCCTCTGTTTCACTCTGTTTGCCTCTGTTTCACTCAGTTTGCCTCTGTTTAAGTCTGTTTGCCTCTGTTTCACTCTGAGTTCCTCTGTTTCACTCTGCCTCTGTTTGCCTCTGTTTGCTTCTGTTTGCCTCTGTTTGCCTCTGTTTAAGTCTGTTTGCCTCTGCTTCACTCTGTTTGCCTCTGTTTCACTCTGGTTGCCTCTGTTTCACTCTGTTTGTCTCTGTTTCACTCTGTTTGCCTCTGTTGCACTCTGTTTGCTTCTGTTTCACACTGTATGCCTCTGTTTAAGTCAGTTTGCCTCTGTTTAAGTCTGTTTGCCTCTGTTTAAGTCTGTTTGCTTCTGTTTAAGTCTTTTTGACTCTGTTTCAGTCTGTTTGTCTCTGTTTCAATCTGTTTGCCTCTGTTTCACTCTGTTTGCCTCTGTTTCACTCTGTTTGCCTCTGTTTCACTCAGTTTGCCTCTGTTTAAGTCTGTTTGCCTCTGTTTCACTCTGTTTCACTCTGCCTCTGTTTGCCTCTGTTTGCTTCTGTTTGCCTCTGTTTGCCTCTGTTTAAGTCTGTTTGCCTCTGCTTCACTCTGTTTGCCTCTGTTTCACTCTGGTTGCCTCTGTTTCACTCTGTTTGTCTCTGTTTCACTCTGCTTGCCTCTGTTGCACTCTGTTTGCTTCTGTTTCACACTGTATGCCTCTGTTTAAGTCAGTTTGCCTCTGTTTAAGTCTGTTTGCCTCTGTTTCACACTGTTTGCCTCTGTTTCACTCTGTTTGCCTCTGTTTGCCTCTGTGTAAGTCTGTTTGCCTCTGTTTGCCTCTGTTTCACTCTGTCTCCCTCTGTTTCACTCCGTTTGCCTCTGTTTCACTCTGTTTGCCTCTGTTTCACTCTGTTTGCCTCTGTTTAAGTCTGTTTGCCTTCTGTTTCACTCTGTTTGCCTCTGTTTCAGTCTGTTTGTTCTGTTTATGTCTGTTTGCCTCTGTTTCACTCTATTTGCCTCTGTTTCACTCTGTTTAACTCTGTTTCACTGTGTATAAGTCTGTTTGCCTCTGTTTGCCTCTGTTAAACCCTGTTTGCCTCTGTTTGCCTCTGTTTGCCTCTGTTTAAGTCTGTTTGCCTCTGTTTCACTCCGTTTGCCTCTATTTGAGGCTGTTTGCATCTGTTTCACTCTGTTTGCTTTTTTTCCAGTCTGTTTGCCTCTGTTTCAGTCTGTTTGCATCTGTTTCATTCTGTTTGCCTCTGTTTCACTCTTTTTCCCTCTGTTTCACTCTTTATGCCTATGTTTAACTCTGTTTAACTCTGTTTAAGTCTGTTTGCCTCTGTTTGCCTCTGTTTAACCCTGTTTGCCTCTGTTTGCCTCTGTTTGCATCTGTTTGCCTCTGTTTGTCTCTGTTTGCGTCTGTTTGCCTCTGTTTAAGTCTGTTTGCCTCTGTTTCACTCCGTTTGCCTCTATTTAAGGCTGTTTGCATCTGTTTCACTCTGTTTGCCTCTGTTTAAGTCTGTTTGCATCTGTTTAAGTCTGTTTGCCTCTGTTTCACTCTGTTTGCCTCTGTTTAAGTCTGTTTGCCTCTGTTTCACTCGATTTGCCTCTGTTTCTCTCTGTTTGCCTCTTGTTTCACTCTGTTTGTCTCTGTTTCACTCTGTTAGCCTCTGTTTCATTCTGTTTCCCTCTGTTTCACTCTGTTTGCCTCTGTTTCACTCTGTTTGCCTCTGTTTAACTCTGTTTGCCTCTGTTTGCCTCTGTTTCACTCTGTTTGCCTCTGTTTGCCTCTGTTTAAGTCTGTTTGCCTCTGTTTCACTCTGAGTTCCTCTGTTTCACTCTGCCTCTGTTTGCCTCTGTTTAAGTCTGTTTGCCTCTGTTTGCCTCTGTTTCACTCTGTTTGCCTCTGTTTCAGTCCGTTTGCCTCTGTTTCAGTCTGTTTGACTCTGTTTCACTCCGTTTGCCTCTGTTTAAGTCTTATTGCCTCTGTTTCACTCTGTTTGACTCTGTTTACGTCTTCTTGCCTCTGTTTCACTCTGTTTGCCTCTGTTTCAGTCTGTTTGCCTCTGTTTAAGTCTGTTTGCCTCTGTTTCACTCTGTTTGCCTCTGTATCACTCTGTTTGCCTCTGTTTCACTCTGTTTGCCTCTGTTTAACTCTGTTTGCCTCTGTTTGCCTCTGTTTCACTCTGTTTGCCTCTGTTTGCCTCTGTTTAAGTCTGTTTGCCTCTGTTTGCCTCTGTTTGCCTCTGTTTGCCTCTGTTTAAGTCTGTTTGTCTCTGTCTAAGTCTGTTTGCCTCTGTTAAAGTCTGTTTGCCTCTGTTTCACTCTGGTTGCCTCTGTTTCACTCTGTTTGCCCCTGTTTCATTCTGATTGCCTCTGTTTGCCTCTGTTTAAGTCTGTTTGCCTCTGTTTGACTCTGTTTCACTCTGTTTGCCTCTGTTTCACTCCGTTTGCCTCTGTATCACTCTGTTTGCCTCTGTTTCACTCAGTTTGCCTCTGTTTAAGTCTTCTTGCCTCTGTTTCACTCTGTTTGCCTCTGTTTACGTCTTCTTGCCTCTGTTTCACTCTGTTTGCCTCTGTTTAAGTCTGTTTGCCTGTTTAAGTCTGTTTGCCTCTGTTTCACTCTGTTTGCCTCTGATTCACTCTGTTTGCCTCTGTTTCACTCTGTTTGCCTCTGTTTCAATCTGTTTGCCTCTGTTTGCCTCTGTTTAAGTCTGTTTGCCTCTGTTTGCCTCTGTTTCATTCTGTTTGCCTCTGTTTCACTCTTTTTGTCTCTGTTTCAATCTGTTTGTCTCTGTTTAAGTTTTCTTGCCTCTGTTTAACTGTGTTTGCATCTGTTTTCGTCTTATTGCCTCTGTTTCACTCTGTTTGCCTCTGTTTAAGTCTGTTTGCCTCTGTTTGCCTCTGTTTGCCTCTGTTTAAGTGTGTTTGCCTCTGTTTGCCTCTGTTTGCCTCTGTTTGCCTCTGTTTAAGTCTGTTTGCCTCTGTTTGCCTCTGTTTGCCTCTGTTAAACCCTGTTTGCCTCTGTTTGCCTCTGTTTGCCTCTGTTTGCCTCTGTTTAAGTCTGTTTGCCTCTGTTTCACTCCGTTTGCCTCTATTTGAGGCTGTTTGCATCTGTTTCACTCTGTTTGCTTTTTTTCCAGTCTGTTTGCCTCTGTTTCAGTCTGTTTGCATCTGTTTCATTCTGTTTGCCTCTGTTTCACTCTTTTTCCCTCTGTTTCACTCTTTATGCCTATGTTTAACTCTGTTTAACTCTGTTTAAGTCTGTTTGCCTCTGTTTGCCTCTGTTTAACCCTGTTTGCCTCTGTTTGCCTCTGTTTGCATCTGTTTGCCTCTGTTTGTCTCTGTTTGCGTCTGTTTGCCTCTGTTTAAGTCTGTTTGCCTCTGTTTAAGTCTGTTCGCCTTTGTTTAAGTCTGTTTGCGTCTGTTTACGTCTGTTTGCCTCTGTTTAAGTCTGTTTGCATCTGTTTAAGTCTGTTTGCCTCTGTTTCACTCTGTTTGCCTCTGTTTAAGTCTGTTTGCCTCTGTTTCACTCGATTTGCCTCTGTTTCTCTCTGTTTGCCTCTGTTTCACTCTGTTTGTCTCTGTTTCACTCTGTTAGCCTCTGTTTCATTCTGTTTCCCTCTGTTTCACTCTGTTTGCCTCTGTTTCACTCTGTTTGCCTCTGTTTAAGTCTGTTTGCTTCTGTTTAAGTCTGTTTGCCTCTGTTTAAGTCTGTTTGCTTCTGTTTAAGTCTATTTGCCTCTGTCTCAGTCTGTTTGTCTCTGTTTCAATCTGTTTGCCTCTGTTTCACTCTGTTTGCCTCTGTTTCACTCTGTTTGCCTCTGTTTCACTCAGTTTGCCTCTGTTTAAGTCTGTTTGCCTCTGTTTCACTCTGAGTTCCTCTGTTTCACTCTGCCTCTGTTTGCCTCTGTTTAAGTCTGTTTGCCTCTGTTTGCCTCTGTTTCACTCTGTTTGCCTCTGTTTCAGTCCGTTTGCCTCTGTTTCAGTCTGTTTGACTCTGTTTCACTCCGTTTGCCTCTGTTTAAGTCTTATTGCCTCTGTTTCACTCTGTTTGACTCTGTTTACGTCTTCTTGCCTCTGTTTCACTCTGTTTGCCTCTGTTTCAGTCTGTTTGCCTCTGTTTAAGTCTGTTTGCCTCTGTTTCACTCTGTTTGCCTCTGTATCACTCTGTTTGCCTCTGTTTCACTCTGTTTGCCTCTGTTTAACTCTGTTTGCCTCTGTTTGCCTCTGTTTCACTCTGTTTGCCTCTGTTTGCCTCTGTTTAAGTCTGTTTGCCTCTGTTTGCCTCTGTTTGCCTCTGTTTGCCTCTGTTTAAGTCTGTTTGTCTCTGTCTAAGTCTGTTTGCCTCTGTTAAAGTCTGTTTGCCTCTATTTCACTCTGGTTGCCTCTGTTTCACTCTGTTTGCCCCTGTTTCATTCTGATTGCCTCTGTTTGCCTCTGTTTAAGTCTGTTTGCCTCTGTTTGACTCTGTTTCACTCTGTTTGCCTCTGTTTCACTCCGTTTGCCTCTGTATCACTCTGTTTGCCTCTGTTTCACTCAGTTTGCCTCTGTTTAAGTCTTCTTGCCTCTGTTTCACTCTGTTTGCCTCTGTTTACGTCTTCTTGCCTCTGTTTCACTCTGTTTGCCTCTGTTTAAGTCTGTTTGCCTGTTTAAGTCTGTTTGCCTCTGTTTCACTCTGTTTGCCTCTGATTCACTCTGTTTGCCTCTGTTTCACTCTGTTTGCCTCTGTTTCAATCTGTTTGCCTCTGTTTGCCTCTGTTTAAGTCTGTTTGCCTCTGTTTGCCTCTGTTTCATTCTGTTTGCCTCTGTTTCACTCTTTTTGTCTCTGTTTCAATCTGTTTGTCTCTGTTTAAGTTTTCTTGCCTCTGTTTAACTGTGTTTGCATCTGTTTTCGTCTTATTGCCTCTGTTTCACTCTGTTTGCCTCTGTTTAAGTCTGTTTGCCTCTGTTTGCCTCTGTTTAAGTGTGTTTGCCTCTGTTTGCCTCTGTTTGCCTCTGTTTAAGTCTGTTTGCCTCTGTTTGCCTCTGTTTGTCTCTGTTTAAGTCTGTTTGCCTCTGTTTGTCTCTGCCTCTGTTTGCCTCTGTTTGCCTCTGTTTAAGTCTGTTGGCCTCTGTTTCACTCTGGTTGCCTCTGTTTAAGTCTGTTTGCCTCTGTTCATGTCTGTTAGCCTCTGTTTAAGTCTGTTTGCCTCTCTTTAAGTCTGTTTGCCTCTGTTTCACTCTGTTTGCCTCTGTTTCAGTCTGTTTGCCTCTGTTTCATTCTGTTTGCCTCTGTTTCAATGTTTTCCCTCTGTTTCACTCTTTATGCCTCTATTTAACTCTGTTTGCCTCTGTTTGCCTCTGTTTGCTTCTGTTTGCCTCTGTTTGCCTCTGTTTAAGTCTGTTTGCCTCTGTTTAAGTCTGTTTGCCTCTGTTTAAGTCTGTTTGCTTCTGTTTAAGTCTTTTTGATTCTGTTTCAGTCTGTTTGTCTCTGTTTCAATCTGTTTGCCTCTGTTTCACTCTGTTTGCCTCTGTTTCACTCTGTTTGCCTCTGTTTCACTCAGTTTGCCTCTGTTTAAGTCTGTTTGCCTCTGTTTCACTCTGAGTTCCTCTGTTTCACTCTGCCTCTGTTTGCCTCTGTTTGCTTCTGTTTGCCTCTGTTTGCCTCTGTTTAAGTCTGTTTGCCTCTGCTTCACTCTGTTTGCCTCTGTTTCACTCTGGTTGCCTCTGTTTCACTCTGTTTGTCTCTGTTTCACTCTGTTTGCCTCTGTTGCACTCTGTTTGCTTCTGTTTCACACTGTATGCCTCTGTTTAAGTCAGTTTGCCTCTGTTTAAGTCTGTTTGCCTCTGTTTAAGTCTGTTTGCTTCTGTTTAAGTCTTTTTGACTCTGTTTCAGTCTGTTTGTCTCTGTTTCAATCTGTTTGCCTCTGTTTCACTCTGTTTGCCTCTGTTTCACTCTGTTTGCCTCTGTTTCACTCAGTTTGCCTCTGTTTAAGTCTGTTTGCCTCTGTTTCACTCTGAGTTCCTCTGTTTCACTCTGCCTCTGTTTGCCTCTGTTTAAGTCTGTTTGCCTCTGTTTGCCTCTGTTTCACTCTGTTTGCCTCTGTTTCAGTCCGTTTGCCTCTGTTTCAGTCTGTTTGACTCTGTTTCACTCCGTTTGCCTCTGTTTAAGTCTTATTGCCTCTGTTTCACTCTGTTTGACTCTGTTTACGTCTTCTTGCCTCTGTTTCACTCTGTTTGCCTCTGTTTCAGTCTGTTTGCCTCTGTTTAAGTCTGTTTGCCTCTGTTTCACTCTGTTTGCCTCTGTATCACTCTGTTTGCCTCTGTTTCACTCTGTTTGCCTCTGTTTAACTCTGTTTGCCTCTGTTTGCCTCTGTTTAAGTCTGTTTGCCTCTGTTTGCCTCTGTTTGCCTCTGTTTGCCTCTGTTTAAGTCTGTTTGTCTCTGTCTAAGTCTGTTTGCCTCTGTTAAAGTCTGTTTGCCTCTGTTTCACTCTGGTTGCCTCTGTTTCACTCTGTTTGCCCCTGTTTCATTCTGATTGCCTCTGTTTGCCTCTGTTTAAGTCTGTTTGCCTCTGTTTGACTCAGTTTGCCTCTGTTTAAGTCTTCTTGCCTCTGTTTCACTCTGTTTGCCTCTGTTTCAATCTGTTTGCCTCTGTTTGCCTCTGTTTAAGTCTGTTTGCCTCTGTTTGCCTCTGTTTCATTCTGTTTGCCTCTGTTTCACTCTTTTTGTCTCTGTTTCAATCTGTTTGTCTCTGTTTAAGTTTTCTTGCCTCTGTTTAACTGTGTTTGCATCTGTTTTCGTCTTATTGCCTCTGTTTCACTCTGTTTGCCTCTGTTTAAGTCTGTTTGCCTCTGTTTGCCTCTGTTTGTCTCTGTTTAAGTCTGTTTGCCTCTGTTTGTCTCTGCCTCTGTTTGCCTCTGTTTGCCTCTGTTTAAGTCTGTTGGCCTCTGTTTCACTCTGGTTGCCTCTGTTTAAGTCTGTTTGCCTCTGTTCATGTCTGTTAGCCTCTGTTTAAGTCTGTTTGCCTCTCTTTAAGTCTGTTTGCCTCTGTTTCACTCTGTTTGCCTCTGTTTCAGTCTGTTTGCCTCTGTTTCATTCTGTTTGCCTCTGTTTCAATGTTTTCCCTCTGTTTCACTCTTTATGCCTCTATTTAACTCTGTTTGCCTCTGTTTGCCTCTGTTTGCTTCTGTTTGCCTCTGTTTGCCTCTGTTTAAGTCTGTTTGCCTCTGTTTAAGTCTGTTTGCCTCTGTTTAAGTCTGTTTGCTTCTGTTTAAGTCTTTGTGACTCTGTTTCAGTCTGTTTGTCTCTGTTTCAATCTGTTTGCCTCTGTTTCACTCTGTTTGCCTCTGTTTCACTCTGTTTGCCTCTGTTTCACTCAGTTTGCCTCTGTTTAAGTCTGTTTGCCTCTGTTTCACTCTGAGTTCCTCTGTTTCACTCTGCCTCTGTTTGCCTCTGTTTGCTTCTGTTTGCCTCTGTTTGCCTCTGTTTAAGTCTGTTTGCCCTCTGCTTCACTCTGTTTGCCTCTGTTTCACTCTGGTTGCCTCTGTTTCACTCTGTTTGTCTCTGTTTCACTCTGTTTGCCTCTGTTGCACTCTGTTTGCTTCTGTTTCACACTGTATGCCTCTGTTTAAGTCAGTTTGCCTCTGTTTAAGTCTGTTTGCCTCTGTTTAAGTCTGTTTGCTTCTGTTTAAGTCTTTTTGACTCTGTTTCAGTCTGTTTGTCTCTGTTTCAATCTGTTTGCCTCTGTTTCACTCTGTTTGCCTCTGTTTCACTCTGTTTGCCTCTGTTTCACTCAGTTTGCCTCTGTTTAAGTCTGTTTGCCTCTGTTTCACTCTGAGTTCCTCTGTTTCACTCTGCCTCTGTTTGCCTCTGTTTGCTTCTGTTTGCCTCTGTTTGCCTCTGTTTGCCTCTGTTTAAGTCTGTTTGCCTCTGCTTCACTCTGTTTGCCTCTGTTTCACTCTGGTTGCCTCTGTTTCACTCTGTTTGTCTCTGTTTCACTCTGCTTGCCTCTGTTGCACTCTGTTTGCTTCTGTTTCACACTGTATGCCTCTGTTTAAGTCAGTTTGCCTCTGTTTAAGTCTGTTTGCCTCTGTTTCACACTGTTTGCCTCTGTTTCACTCTGTTTGCCTCTGTTTGCCTCTGTGTAAGTCTGTTTGCCTCTGTTTGCCTCTGTTTCACTCTGTCTCCCTCTGTTTCACTCCGTTTGCCTCTGTTTCACTCTGTTTGCCTCTGTTTCACTCTGTTTGCCTCTGTTTAAGTCTGTTTGCCTTCTGTTTCACTCTGTTTGCCTCTGTTTCAGTCTGTTTGTTCTGTTTATGTCTGTTTGCCTCTGTTTCACTCTATTTGCCTCTGTTTCACTCTGTTTAACTCTGTTTCACTGTGTATAAGTCTGTTTGCCTCTGTTTGCCTCTGTTAAACCCTGTTTGCCTCTGTTTGCCTCTGTTTGCCTCTGTTTAAGTCTGTTTGCCTCTGTTTCACTCCGTTTGCCTCTATTTGAGGCTGTTTGCATCTGTTTCACTCTGTTTGCTTTTTTTCCAGTCTGTTTGCCTCTGTTTCATTCTGTTTGCCTCTGTTTCACTCTTTTTCCCTCTGTTTCACTCTTTATGCCTATGTTTAACTCTGTTTAACTCTGTTTAAGTCTGTTTGCCTCTGTTTGCCTCTGTTTAACCCTGTTTGCCTCTGTTTGCCTCTGTTTGCATCCGTTTGCCTCTGTTTGTCTCTGTTTGCGTCTGTTTGCCTCTGTTTAAGTCTGTTTGCCTCTGTTTAAGTCTGTTCGCCTTTGTTTAAGTCTGTTTGCGTCTGTTTACGTCTGTTTGCCTCTGTTTAAGTCTGTTTGCATCTGTGTAAGTCTGTTTGCCTCTGTTTCACTCTGTTTGCCTCTGTTTAAGTCTGTTTGCCTCTGTTTCACTCGATTTGCCTCTGTTTCTCTCTGTTTGCCTCTGTTTCACTCTGTTTGTCTCTGTTTCACTCTGTTAGCCTCTGTTTCATTCTGTTTCCCTCTGTTTCACTCTGTTTGCCTCTGTTTCACTCTGTTTGCCTCTGTTTAAGTCTGTTTGCTTCTGTTTAAGTCTGTTTGCCTCTGTTTAAGTCTGTTTGCTTCTGTTTAAGTCTATTTGCCTCTGTCTCAGTCTGTTTGTCTCTGTTTCAATCTGTTTGCCTCTGTTTCACTCTGTTTGCCTCTGTTTCACTCTGTTTGCCTCTGTTTCACTCAGTTTGCCTCTGTTTAAGTCTGTTTGCCTCTGTTTCACTCTGAGTTCCTCTGTTTCACTCTGCCTCTGTTTGCCTCTGTTTAAGTCTGTTTGCCTCTGTTTGCCTCTGTTTCACTCTGTTTGCCTCTGTTTCACTCCGTTTGCCTCTGTTACAGTCTGTTTGACTCTGTTTCACTCTGTTTGCCTCTGTTTAAGTCTTATTGCCTCTGTTTCACTCTGTTTGACTCTGTTTACGTCTTCTTGACTCTGTTTCACTCTGTTTGCCTCTGTTTCAGTCTGTTTGCCTCTGTTTAAGTCTGTTTGCCTCTGTTTCACTCTGTTTGCCTCTGTATCACTCTGTTTGCCTCTGTTTCACTCTGTTTGCCTCTGTTTAACTCTGTTTGCCTCTGTTTGCCTCTGTTTCACTCTGTTTGCCTCTGTTTGCCTCTGTTTAAGTCTGTTTGCCTCTGTTTGCCTCTGTTTGCCTCTGTTTGCCTCTGTTTAAGTCTGTTTGTCTCTGTCTAAGTCTGTTTGCCTCTGTTAAAGTCTGTTTGCCTCTGTTTCACTCTGGTTGCCTCTGTTTCACTCTGTTTGCCCCTGTTTCATTCTGATTGCCTCTGTTTGCCTCTGTTTAAGTCTGTTTGCCTCTGTTTGACTCTGTTTCACTCTGTTTGCCTCTGTTTCACTCCGTTTGCCTCTGTATCACTCTGTTTGCCTCTGTTTCACTCAGTTTGCCTCTGTTTAAGTCTTCTTGCCTCTGTTTCACTCTGTTTGCCTCTGTTTACGTCTTCTTGCCTCTGTTTCACTCTGTTTGCCTCTGATTCACTCTGTTTGCCTCTGTTTCACTCTGTTTGCCTCTGTTTCACTCTGTTTGCCTCTGTTTCACTCTGTTTGCCTCTGTTTCACTCAGTTTGCCTCTGTTTAAGTCTGTTTGCCTCTGTTTCACTCTGAGTTCCTCTGTTTCACTCTGCCTCTGTTTGCCTCTGTTTGCTTCTGTTTGCCTCTGTTTGCCTCTGTTTGCCTCTGTTTAAGTCTGTTTGCCTCTGTTTCACTCTGTTTGCCTCTGATTCACTCTGTTTGCCTCTGTTTCACTCTGTTTGCCTCTGTTTCACTCTGTTTGCCTCTGTTTCACTCTGTTTGCCTCTGTTTCACTCAGTTTGCCTCTGTTTAAGTCTGTTTGCCTCTGTTTCACTCTGAGTTCCTCTGTTTCACTCTGCCTCTGTTTGCCTCTGTTTGCTTCTGTTTGCCTCTGTTTGCCTCTGTTTGCCTCTGTTTAAGTCTGTTTGCCTCTGCTTCACTCTGTTTGCCTCTGTTTCACTCTGGTTGCCTCTGTTTCACTCTGTTTGTCTCTGTTTCACTCTGCTTGCCTCTGTTGCACTCTGTTTGCTTCTGTTTCACACTGTATGCCTCTGTTTAAGTCAGTTTGCCTCTGTTTAAGTCTGTTTGCCTCTGTTTCACACTGTTTGCCTCTGTTTCACTCTGTTTGCCTCTGTTTGCCTCTGTGTAAGTCTGTTTGCCTCTGTTTGCCTCTGTTTCACTCTGTCTCCCTCTGTTTCACTCCGTTTGCCTCTGTTTCACTCTGTTTGCCTCTGTTTCACTCTGTTTGCCTCTGTTTAAGTCTGTTTGCCTTCTGTTTCACTCTGTTTGCCTCTGTTTCAGTCTGTTTGTTCTGTTTATGTCTGTTTGCCTCTGTTTCACTCTATTTGCCTCTGTTTCACTCTGTTTAACTCTGTTTCACTGTGTATAAGTCTGTTTGCCTCTGTTTGCCTCTGTTAAACCCTGTTTGCCTCTGTTTGCCTCTGTTTGCCTCTGTTTAAGTCTGTTTGCCTCTGTTTCACTCCGTTTGCCTCTATTTGAGGCTGTTTGCATCTGTTTCACTCTGTTTGCTTTTTTTCCAGTCTGTTTGCCTCTGTTTCATTCTGTTTGCCTCTGTTTCACTCTTTTTCCCTCTGTTTCACTCTTTATGCCTATGTTTAACTCTGTTTAACTCTGTTTAAGTCTGTTTGCCTCTGTTTGCCTCTGTTTAACCCTGTTTGCCTCTGTTTGCCTCTGTTTGCATCTGTTTGCCTCTG
The DNA here is from genome assembly GCA_026770705.1 of Isurus oxyrinchus. NCBI lineage: Eukaryota > Metazoa > Chordata > Chondrichthyes > Lamniformes > Lamnidae > Isurus > Isurus oxyrinchus. The sequence goes on along the minus strand of JANJGN010004323.1, from coordinate 14,385 downwards.
TTTGTCTCTGTTTGCGTCTGTTTGCCTCTGTTTAAGTCTGTTTGCCTCTGTTTAAGTCTGTTCGCCTTTGTTTAAGTCTGTTTGCGTCTGTTTACGTCTGTTTGCCTCTGTTTAAGTCTGTTTGCATCTGTGTAAGTCTGTTTGCCTCTGTTTCACTCTGTTTGCCTCTGTTTAAGTCTGTTTGCCTCTGTTTCACTCGATTTGCCTCTGTTTCTCTCTGTTTGCCTCTGTTTCACTCTGTTTGTCTCTGTTTCACTCTGTTAGCCTCTGTTTCATTCTGTTTCCCTCTGTTTCACTCTGTTTGCCTCTGTTTCACTCTGTTTGCCTCTGTTTAAGTCTGTTTGCTTCTGTTTAAGTCTGTTTGCCTCTGTTTAAGTCTGTTTGCTTCTGTTTAAGTCTATTTGCCTCTGTCTCAGTCTGTTTGTCTCTGTTTCAATCTGTTTGCCTCTGTTTCACTCTGTTTGCCTCTGTTTCACTCTGTTTGCCTCTGTTTCACTCAGTTTGCCTCTGTTTAAGTCTGTTTGCCTCTGTTTCACTCTGAGTTCCTCTGTTTCACTCTGCCTCTGTTTGCCTCTGTTTAAGTCTGTTTGCCTCTGTTTGCCTCTGTTTCACTCTGTTTGCCTCTGTTTCACTCCGTTTGCCTCTGTTTCAGTCTGTTTGACTCTGTTTCACTCCGTTTGCCTCTGTTTAAGTCTTATTGCCTCTGTTTCACTCTGTTTGACTCTGTTTACGTCTTCTTGACTCTGTTTCACTCTGTTTGCCTCTGTTTCAGTCTGTTTGCCTCTGTTTAAGTCTGTTTGCCTCTGTTTCACTCTGTTTGCCTCTGTATCACTCTGTTTGCCTCTGTTTCACTCTGTTTGCCTCTGTTTAACTCTGTTTGCCTCTGTTTGCCTCTGTTTCACTCTGTTTGCCTCTGTTTGCCTCTGTTTAAGTCTGTTTGCCTCTGTTTGCCTCTGTTTGCCTCTGTTTGCCTCTGTTTGCCTCTGTTTAAGTCTGTTTGTCTCTGTCTAAGTCTGTTTGCCTCTGTTAAAGTCTGTTTGCCTCTGTTTCACTCTGGTTGCCTCTGTTTCACTCTGTTTGCCCCTGTTTCATTCTGATTGCCTCTGTTTGCCTCTGTTTAAGTCTGTTTGCCTCTGTTTGACTCTGTTTCACTCTGTTTGCCTCTGTTTCACTCCGTTTGCCTCTGTATCACTCTGTTTGCCTCTGTTTCACTCAGTTTGCCTCTGTTTAAGTCTTCTTGCCTCTGTTTCACTCTGTTTGCCTCTGTTTACGTCTTCTTGCCTCTGTTTCACTCTGTTTGCCTCTGTTTAAGTCTGTTTGCCTGTTTAAGTCTGTTTGCCTCTGTTTCACTCTGTTTGCCTCTGATTCACTCTGTTTGCCTCTGTTTCACTCTGTTTGCCTCTGTTTCAATCTGTTTGCCTCTGTTTGCCTCTGTTTAAGTCTGTTTGCCTCTGTTTGCCTCTGTTTCATTCTGTTTGCCTCTGTTTCACTCTTTTTGTCTCTGTTTCAATCTGTTTGTCTCTGTTTAAGTTTTCTTGCCTCTGTTTAACTGTGTTTGCATCTGTTTTCGTCTTCTTGCCTCTGTTTCACTCTGTTTGCCTCTGTTTAAGTCTGTTTGCCTCTGTTTGCCTCTGTTTGCCTCTGTTTAAGTGTGTTTGCCTCTGTTTGCCTCTGTTTGCCTCTGTTTGCCTCTGTTTAAGTCTGTTTGCCTCTGTTTGCCTCTGTTTGTCTCTGTTTAAGTCTGTTTGCCTTTGTTTGCCTCTGCCTCTGTTTGCCTCTGTTTGCCTCTGTTTAAGTCTGTTGGCCTCTGTTTCACTCTGGTTGCCTCTGTTTAAGTCTGTTTGCCTCTGTTCATGTCTGTTAGCCTCTGTTTAAGTCTGTTTGCCTCTCTTTAAGTCTGTTTGCCTCTGTTTCACTCTGTTTGCCTCTGTTTCAGTCTGTTTGCCTCTGTTTCATTCTGTTTGCCTCTGTTTCAATGTTTTCCCTCTGTTTCACTCTTTATGCCTCTGTTTAACTCTGTTTGCCTCTGTTTGCCTCTGTTTGCTTCTGTTTGCCTCTGTTTGCCTCTGTTTAAGTCTGTTTGCCTCTGTTTAAGTCTGTTTGCCTCTGTTTAAGTCTGTTTGCTTCTGTTTAAGTCTTTTTGACTCTGTTTCAGTCTGTTTGTCTCTGTTTCAATCTGTTTGCCTCTGTTTCACTCTGTTTGCCAGTGTTTCACTCTGTTTGCCTCTGTTTCACTCAGTTTGCCTCTGTTTAAGTCTGTTTGCCTCTGTTTCACTCTGAGTTCCTCTGTTTCACTCTGCCTCTGTTTGCCTCTGTTTGCTTCTGTTTGCCTCTGTTTGCCTCTGTTTAAGTCTGTTTGCCTCTGCTTCACTCTGTTTGCCTCTGTTTCACTCTGGTTGCCTCTGTTTCACTCTGTTTGTCTCTGTTTCACTCTGTTTGCCTCTGTTGCACTCTGTTTTCTTCTGTTTCACACTGTATGCCTCTGTTTAAGTCAGTTTGCCTCTGTTTAAGTCTGTTTGCCTCTGTTTAAGTCTGTTTGCTTCTGTTTAAGTCTTTTTGACTCTGTTTCAGTCTGTTTGTCTCTGTTTCAATCTGTTTGCCTCTGTTTCACTCTGTTTGCCTCTGTTTCACTCTGTTTGCCTCTGTTTCACTCAGTTTGCCTCTGTTTAAGTCTGTTTGCCTCTGTTTCACTCTGAGTTCCTCTGTTTCACTCTGCCTCTGTTTGCCTCTGTTTGCTTCTGTTTGCCTCTGTTTGCCTCTGTTTGCCTCTGTTTAAGTCTGTTTGCCTCTGCTTCACTCTGTTTGCCTCTGTTTCACTCTGGTTGCCTCTGTTTCACTCTGTTTGTCTCTGTTTCACTCTGTTTGCCTCTGTTGCACTCTGTTTGCTTCTGTTTCACACTGTATGCCTCTGTTTAAGTCAGTTTGCCTCTGTTTAAGTCTGTTTGCCTCTGTTTCACTCTGTTTGCCTCTGTTTGCCTCTGTGTAAGTCTGTTTGCCTCTGTTTGCCTCTGTTTCACTCTGTCTCCCTCTGTTTCACTCCGTTTGCCTCTGTTTCACTCTGTTTGCCTCTGTTTCACTCTGTTTGCCTCTGTTTAAGTCTGTTTGCCTTCTGTTTCACTGTGTTTGCCTCTGTTTCAGTCTGTTTGCCTCTGTTTATGTCTGTTTGCCTCTGTTTCACTCTATTTGCCTCTGTTTCACTCTGTTTAACTCTGTTTCACTGTGTATAAGTCTGTTTGCCTCTGTTTGCCTCTATTAAACCCTGTTTGCCTCTGTTTGCCTCTGTTTGCCTCTGTTTGCCTCTGTTTAAGTCTGTTTGCCTCTGTTTCACTCCGTTTGCCTCTATTTGAGGCTGTTTGCATCTGTTTCACTCTGTTTGCTTTTTTTCCAGTCTGTTTGCCTCTGTTTCAGTCTGTTTGCATCTGTTTCATTCTGTTTGCCTCTGTTTCACTCTTTTTCCCTCTGTTTCACTCTTTATGCCTATGTTTAACTCTGTTTAACTCTGTTTAAGTCTGTTTGCCTCTGTTTGCCTCTGTTTAACCCTGTTTGCCTCTGTTTGCCTCTGTTTGCATCTGTTTGCCTCTGTTTGTCTCTGTTTGCGTCTGTTTGCCTCTGTTTAAGTCTGTTTGCCTCTGTTTAAGTCTGTTCGCCTTTGTTTAAGTCTGTTTGCGTCTGTTTACGTCTGCTTGCCTCTGTTTAAGTCTGTTTGCATCTGTTTAAGTCTGTTTGCCTCTGTTTCACTCTGTTTGCCTCTGTTTAAGTCTGTTTGCCTCTGTTTCACTCGATTTGCCTCTGTTTCTCTCTGTTTGCCTCTGTTTCACTCTGTTTATCTCTGTTTCACTCTGTTAACCTCTGTTTCATTCTGTTTCCCTCTGTTTGCCTCTGTTTGCCTCTGTTTCACTCTGTTTGCCTCTGTTTAAGTCTGTTTGCTTCTGTTTAAGACTGTTTGCCTCTGTTTCACTCTGCTTGCCTCTGTTTCACTCCGTTTGCCTATGTTTCACTCTGTTTGCCTCTGTTTAACCCTGTTTGCCTCTGTTTGCCTCTGTTTGCCTCTGTTTATGTCTGTTTGCCTCTGTTTAAGTCTGTTTGCCTCTGTTTAAGTCTGTTTGCCTCTGTTTCACTCTGTTTGCCTCTGTTTCAATCTGCTTGCCTCTGTTTCACTCTGTTTGCCTCTGTTTCACTCTGTTTGCCTCTGTTTCACTCTTTTTGACTCTGTTTGTCTCTGTTTAATTCTGTTTGCCACTGTTTAAGTCTGTTTGCCTCTGTTTCAGTCTGTTTGCCTCTGTTTCAGTCTGTTTGCCTCTGTTTCATTCTTTTTGCCTCGGTTTCAATCTTTTTGCCTCTGTTTCACTCTTTACGCCTCTGTTCAACTCTGTTGAACTCTGTTTAAGTCTGTTTGCCTCTGTTTGCCTCTGTTTAACCCTGTTTGCCTCCGTTTGCCTCTGTTTGCCTCTGTTTAAGTCTTTTTGCCTCTGTTTGCCTCTGTTTGCCTCTGTTTAAGTCTGTTTGCCTCTGTTTAAGTCTGTTTGCCTCTGTTTCACTCTGGTTGCCTCTGTTTCACTCTGTTTGTCTCTGTTTCACTCTGTTTGCCTCTGTTGCACTCTGTTTCACTCTGTATCAGTCTCTTTGCCTCTGTTTAAGTCTGTTTGCCTCTGTTTCACACTGTTTGCCTCTGTTTAACTCTGCCTCTGTTTAACTCTGTTTCACTCTGTATAAGTCTGTTTGCCTCTGTTTGCCTCTGTTTAACCCTGTTTGCCTCTGTTTGCCTCTGTTTGCCTCTGTTTAAGTCTGTTTGCCTCTGTTTCACTCCGTTTGCCTCTATTAAAGGCTGTTTGCATCTGTTTCACTCTGTTTGCCTCTGTTTCAGTCTGTTTGCATCTGTTTCAGTCTGTTTGCATCTGTTTCACTCTTTATGCCTCTGTTTAACTCTGTTTAAGTTTGCTTGCCTCTGTTTGCGTCTCTTTAACCCTGTTTGCCTCTGTTTGCCTCTGTTTGCTCTGTTTGCATCTGTTTGCCTCTGTTTGTCTCTGTTTGCGTCTATTTGCCTCTGTTTAAGTCTGTTTGCCTCTGTTTAAGTCTGTTCGCCTTTGTTTAAGTCTGTTTGCGTCTGTTTACGTCTGTTTGCCTCTGTTTAAGTCTGTTTGCCTCTGTTTAAGTCTGCTTGCCTCTGTTTCACTCTGGTTGCCTCTGTTTAAGTCTGTTTGCCTCTGTTTCACTCTATTTGCCTCTGTTTCTCTCTGTTTGCCTCTGTTTCACTCTGTTTGTCTCTGTTTCACTCTGGTTGCCTCTGTTTAAGTCTGTTTGCCTCTGTTCATGTCTCTTAGCCTCTGTTTAAGTCTGTTTGCCTCTCTTTAAGTCTGTTTGCCTCTGTTTCACTCTGTTTGCCTCTGTTTCACTCTTTATGCCTCTGTTTAACTCCGTTTGCCTCTGTTTGCCTCTGTTTGTTTCTGTTTGCCTCTGTTTGCCTCTGTTTAAGTCTGTTTGCCTCTGTTTAAGTCTGTTTGCCTCTGTTTAAGTCTGTTTGCTTCTGTTTAAGTCTATTTGCCTCTGTTTCAGTCTGTTTGTCTCTGTTTCAATCTGTTTGCCTCTGTTTCACTCTGTTTGCCTCTGTTTCACTCTGTTTGCCTCTGTTTCACTCAGTTTGCCTCTGTTTAAGTCTGTTTGCCTCTGTTTCACTCTGAGTTCCTCTGTTTCACTCTGCCTCTGTTTGCCTCTGTTTAAGTCTGTTTGCCTCTGTTTGCCTCTGTTTCACTCTGTTTGCCTCTGTTTCACTCCGTTTGCCTCTGTTTCAGTCTGTTTGACTCTGTTTCACTCCGTTTGCCTCTGTTTAAGTCTTATTGCCTCTGTTTCACTCTGTTTGACTCTGTTTACGTCTTCTTGCCTCTGTTTCACTCTGTTTGCCTCTGTTTCAGTCTGTTTGCCTCTGTTTAAGTCTGTTTGCCTCTGTTTCACTCTGTTTGCCTCTGTATCACTCTGTTTGCCTCTGTTTCACTCTGTTTAACTCTGTTTAACTCTGTTTGCCTCTGTTTGCCTCTGTTTCACTCTGTTTGCCTCTGTTTGCCTCTGTTTAAGTCTGTTTGCCTCTGTTTGCCTCTGTTTGCCTCTGTTTAAGTCTGTTTGTCTCTGTCTAAGTCTGTTTGCCTCTGTTAAAGTCTGTTTGCCTCTGTTTCACTCTGGTTGCCTCTGTTTCACTCTGTTTGCCCCTGTTTCATTCTGATTGCCTCTGTTTGCCTCTGTTTAAGTCTGTTTGCCTCTGTTTGACTCTGTTTCACTCTGTTTGCCTCTGTTTCACTCCGTTTGCCTCTGTATCACTCTGTTTGCCTCTGTTTCACTCAGTTTGCCTCTGTTTAAGTCTTCTTGCCTCTGTTTCACTCTGTTTGCCTCTGTTTACGTCTTCTTGCCTCTGTTTCACTCTGTTTGCCTCTGTTTAAGTCTGTTTGCCTGTTTAAGTCTGTTTGCCTCTGTTTCACTCTGTTTGCCTCTGATTCACTCTGTTTGCCTCTGTTTCACTCTGTTTGCCTCTGTTTCAATCTGTTTGCCTCTGTTTGCCTCTGTTTAAGTCTGTTTGCCTCTGTTTGCCTCTGTTTCATTCTGTTTGCCTCTGTTTCACTCTTTTTGTCTCTGTTTCAATCTGTTTGTCTCTGTTTAAGTTTTCTTGCCTCTGTTTAACTGTGTTTGCATCTGTTTTCGTCTTCTTGCCTCTGTTTCACTCTGTTTGCCTCTGTTTAAGTCTGTTTGCCTCTGTTTGCCTCTGTTTGCCTCTGTTTAAGTGTGTTTGCCTCTGTTTGCCTCTGTTTGCCTCTGTTTGCCTCTGTTTAAGTCTGTTTGCCTCTGTTTGCCTCTGTTTGTCTCTGTTTAAGTCTGTTTGCCTCTGTTTGCCTCTGCCTCTGTTTGCCTCTGTTTGCCTCTGTTTAAGTCTGTTGGCCTCTGTTTCACTCTGGTTGCCTCTGTTTAAGTCTGTTTGCCTCTGTTCATGTCTGTTAGCCTCTGTTTAGGTCTGTTTGCCTCTCTTTAAGTCTGTTTGCCTCTGTTTCACTCTGTTTGCCTCTGTTTCAGTCTGTTTGCCTCTGTTTCATTCTGTTTGCCTCTGTTTCAATGTTTTCCCTCTGTTTCACTCTTTATGCCTCTGTTTAACTCTGTTTGCCTCTGTTTGCCTCTGTTTGCTTCTGTTTGCCTCTGTTTGCCTCTGTTTAAGTCTGTTTGCCTCTGTTTAAGTCTGTTTGCCTCTGTTTAAGTCTGTTTGCTTCTGTTTAAGTCTTTTTGACTCTGTTTCAGTCTGTTTGTCTCTGTTTCAATCTGTTTGCCTCTGTTTCACTCTGTTTGCCTCTGTTTCACTCTGTTTGCCTCTGTTTCACTCAGTTTGCCTCTGTTTAAGTCTGTTTGCCTCTGTTTCACTCTGAGTTCCTCTGTTTCACTCTGCCTCTGTTTGCCTCTGTTTAAGTCTGTTTGCCTCTGTTTGCCTCTGTTTCACTCTGTTTGCCTCTGTTTCACTCCGTTTGCCTCTGTTTCAGTCTGTTTGACTCTGTTTCACTCCGTTTGCCTCTGTTTAAGTCTTCTTCCCTCTGTTTCACTCTGTTTGACTCTGTTTACGTCTTCTTGCCTCTGTTTCACTCTGTTTGCCTCTGTTTCAGTCTGTTTGCCTCTGTTTAAATCTGTTTGCCTCTGTTTCACTCTGTTTGACTCTGTTTACGTCTTCTTGCCTCTGTTTCACTCTGTTTGCCTCTGTTTCAGTCTGTTTGCCTCTGTTTAAGTCTGTTTGCCTCTGTTTCACTCTGTTTGCCTCTGTATCACTCTGTTTGCCTCTGTTTCACTCTGTTTAACTCTGTTTAACTCTGTTTGCCTCTGTTTGCCTCTGTTTCACTCTGTTTGCCTCTGTTTACCTCTGTTTAAGTCTGTTTGCCTCTGTTTGCCTCTGTTTGCCTCTGTTTAAGTCTGTTTGTCTCTGTCTAAGTCTGTTTGCCTCTGTTAAAGTCTGTTTGCCTCTGTTTCACTCTGGTTGCCTCTGTTTCACTCTGTTTGCCCCTGTTTCATTCTGATTGCCTCTGTTTGCCTCTGTTTAAGTCTGTTTGCCTCTGTTTGACTCTGTTTCACTCTATTTGCCTCTGTTTCACTCCGTTTGCCTCTGTATCACTCTGTTTGCCTCTGTTTCACTCAGTTTGCCTCTGTTTAAGTCTTCTTGCCTCTGTTTCACTCTGTTTGCCTCTGTTTACGTCTTCTTGCCTCTGTTTCACTCTGTTTGCCTCTGTTTAAGTCTGTTTGCCTGTTTAAGTCTGTTTGCCTCTGTTTCACTCTGTTTGTTTCTGATTCACTCTGTTTGCCTCTTTTTCACTCTGTTTGCCTCTGTTTCAATCTGTTTGCCTCTGTTTGCCTCTGTTTAAGTCTGTTTGCCTCTGTTTGCCTCTGTTTCATTCTGTTTGCCTCTGTTTCACTCTTTTTGTCTCTGTTTCAATCTGTTTGTCTCTGTTTAAGTTTTCTTGCCTCTGTTTAACTGTGTTTGCATCTGTTTTCGTCTTCTTGCCTCTGTTTCACTCTGTTTGCCTCTGTTTAAGTCTGTTTGCCTCTGTTTGCCTCTGTTTGCCTCTGTTTAAGTGTGTTTGCCTCTGTTTGCCTCTGTTTGCCTCTGTTTGCCTCTGTTTAAGTCTGTTTGCCTCTGTTTGCCTCTGTTTGTCTCTGTTTAAGTCTGTTTGCCTCTGTTTGCCTCTGCCTCTGTTTGCCTCTGTTTGCCTCTGTTTAAGTCTGTTGGCCTCTGTTTCACTCTGGTTGCCTCTGTTTAAGTCTGTTTGCCTCTGTTCATGTCTGTTAGCCTCTGTTTAAGTCTGTTTGCCTCTCTTTAAGTCTGTTTGCCTTGCCTCTGTTTCACTCTGTTTGCCTCTGTTTCAGTCTGTTTGCCTCTGTTTCATTCTGTTTTGCCTCTGTTTTCAATGTTTTTCCCTCTGTTTCACTCTTTATGCCTCTGTTTAACTCTGTTTGCCTCTGTTTGCCTCTGTTTGCTTCTGTTTGCCTCTGTTGCCTCTGTTTAAGTCTGTTTGCCTCTGTTTAAGTCTGTTTGCCTCTGTTTAAGTCTGTTTGCTTCTGTTTAAGTCTTTTTGACTCTGTTTCAGTCTGTTTGTCTCTGTTTCAGTCTGTTTGCCTCTGTTTCACTCTGTTTGCCTCTGTTTCACTCTGTTTTGCCTCTGTTTCACTCAGTTGCCTCTGTTTAAGTCTGTTTGCCTCTGTTTCACTCTGAGTTCCTCTGTTTCACTCTGCCTCTGTTTGCCTCTGTTTAAGTCTGTTTGCCTCTGTTTGCCTCTGTTTCACTCTGTTTGCCTCTGTTGTCACTCCGTTTGCCTCTGTTCAGTCTGTTTGACTCTGTTTCACTCCGTTTGCCTCTGTTTAAGTCTTCTTCCCTCTGTTTCACTCTGTTTGACTCTGTTTAACGTCTTCTGCCTCTGTTTCACTCTGTTTGCCTCTGTTTCAGTCTGTTTGCCTCTGTTTAAATCTGTTGCCTCTGTTTCACTCTGTTTGCCTCTGTATCACTCTGTTTGCCTCTGTTTCACTCTGTTTAACACTGTTTAACTCTGTTTGCCTCTGTTTCACTCTGTTTGCCTCTGTTTCACTCTGTTTGTCTCTGTTTGCCTCTGTTTAAGTCTGTTTGCCTCTGTTTGCCTCTGTTTGCCTCTGTTTGCCTCTGTTTGCATCTGTTTAAGTCTGTTTGTCTCTGTCTAAGTCTGTTTGCCTCTGTTAAAGTCTGTTTGCCTCTGTTTCACTCTGGTTGCATCTGTTTCACTCTGTTTGTCTCTGTTTCACTCTGTTTGCCTCTGTTGCCCTCTGTTTGCTTTCTGTTTCAAACTGTATGCCTCTGTTTAAGTCAGTTTGCCTTTGTTTAAGTCTGTTTGCCTCTGGTTCACACTGTTTGCCTCTGTTTCACTCTGTTTGGCCTCTGTGTAAGTCTGTTTGCCTCTGTTTCACTCTGTTTCCCTCTGTTTCACTCCGTTTGCCTCTGTTTCACTCTGTTTGCCTCCGTTTCACTCTGTTTGCCTCTGTTTAAGTCTGTTTGCCTCTGTTTCACACAGTTTGCCTCTGTTTTCAGTCTGTTTGCCTTGCTTTATGTCTGTTTGCCTCTGTTTCACTCTATTTGCCTCTGTTTCACTCTGTTTGCCTCTGTTTAACTCTGTTTAACTCTGTTTCATATTGATAAGTCTGTTTGCCTCTGTTTGCCTCTGTTTAACCCTGTTTGCCTCTGTTTGCCTCTGTTTGCCTCTGTTTCAGTCTGTTTGCCTCTGTTTCACTCCGTTTGCCTCTATTTAAGGCTGTTTGCATCTGTTTCACTCTGTTTGCCTCTGTTTCAGTCTGTTTGCCTCTGTTTCAGTCTGTTTGCATTTGTTTCATTCTGTTTGCCTCTGTTTCACTCTTTTTCCCTCTGTTTCACTCTTTATGCCTCTGTTTAACTCTGTTTAACTCTGTTTAAGTCTGTTTGCCTCTGTTTTGCCTCTGTTTAACCCTGTTTGCCTCTGTTGCACTCTGTTTGCCTCTGTTTGCATCTGTTTGCCTCTGTTTGTCTCTGTTTGCGTCTGTTTGCCTCTGTTTAAGTCTGTTTGCCTCTGTTTAAGTCTGTTCGCCTTTGTTTAAGTCTGTTTGCGTCTGTTTACGTCTGTTTGCCTCTGTTTTAAGTCTGTTTCCCTCTGTTTAAGTCTGTCTGCCCTCTGTTTTCACCTCTGTTTGCCTCTGTTTAAGTCTGTTTGCCTCTGTTTCACTCTATTTGCCCCTGTTTCTCTCTGTTTGCCTCTGTTTCACTCTGTTTGTCTCTGTTTCACTCTGTTAGCCTCTGTTTCATTCTGTTTCCCTCTGTTTCACTCTGTTTGCCTCTGCTTCACTCTGTTTGCCTCTGTTTAAGTCTGTTTGCCTCTGTTTAAGACTGTTTGCCTCTGTTTCACTCTGTTTGCCTTTGTTTCAACTCTGTTTGCCTCTGTTGCCCTCTGTTTGCTTCTGTTTCAAACTGTATGCCTCTTTGTTTAAGTCAGTTTGCCTTTGTTTAAGTCTGTTTGCCTCTGTTTCAACTCTGCTTGCCTCTGTTTCACTCCGTTTGCCTCTGTTTCACTCTGTTTGCCTCTGTTTAACCCTGTTTGCCTCTGTTTAAGTCTGTTAAGCCTCTTTTTAAGTCCGTTTGCCTCTGTTTAAGTCTGTTTGCCTCTGTTTAAGTCTGTTTGCCTCTGTTTCACTCTGTTTGCCTCTGTTTCAATCTGCTTGCCTCTGTTTCACTCTGTTTGCCTCTGTTTCACTCTGTTTGCCTCTGTTTCAATTCTTTTTGACTCTGTTTGTCTCTGTATTAAATTCTGTTTTGCCACTGTTTAAGTCTGTTTGCCTCTGTTTCAGTCCTGTTTGCCTCTGTTTCAGTCTGTTTGCCTCTGTTTCAGTCTGTTTGCCTCTGTTTCATTCTGTTTGCCTCTGTTTCAATCTTTTTGCCTATGTTTCACTCTTTACGCCTCTGTTCAACTCTGTTTTAACTCTGTTTAAGTCTGTTTGCCTCTGTTTGCCTCTGTTTAACCCTGTTTGCCTCTGTTTGCCTCTGTTTGCCTCTCTTTAAGTCTTTTTTGCCTCTGTTTGGCCTCTGTTTGCCTCTGTTTAAGTCTGTTTGCCTCTGTTTAAGTCTGTTTGCCTCTGTTTCACTCTGTTTGCCTCTGTTTAAGTCTGTTTGCATCTGTTACACTCTGTTTGCCTCGATTCAGTCTGTTTGCCTCTGTTTGCCTCTGTTTATGTCTGTTTGCCTCTGTTTAAGTCTGTTTGCCTCTGTTTAAGTCTGTTTGCCTCTGTTTAAGTCTGTTAGCCTCTGTTTAAGTCCGATGCCTCTGTTTAAGTCTTTTTGCCTCTGTTTAAGTCTGTTTGCCTCTGTTTCACTCTGTTTGCCTCTGTTTCAATCTGCTTGCCTGTGTTTCAATCTGTTTGCCTCTGTTTTCACTCTGTTTGCCTCTGTTTCCCTCTTTTTGACTCTGTTTGTCTCTGTTTAATTCTGTTTGCCACTGTTTAAGTCTGTTTGCCTATGTTTCAGTCTGTTTGCCTCTGTTTCAGTCTGTTTGCCTCTGTTTCAGTCTGTTTGCCTCTGTTTCATTCTGTTTGCCTCTGTTTCAAATCTTTTTGCCTATGTTTCACTCTTTACGCCTCCGTTCAACTCTGTTTAACTCTGTTTAAGTCTGTTTGCCTCTGTTTGCCTCTGTTTAACCCTGTTTGCCTCTGTTTAAGTCTGTTTGCCTCTGTTTCACTCCGTTTGCCTCTGTTTCAGTCTGTTTGCTTCTGTTACACTCTGTTTGCCTCTGATTCAGTCTGTTTGCCTCTGTTTAAGTCTGTTTGCCTCTGTTTCATTCTGTTTGCCTCTGTTTCACTCCTTTTCCCTCTGTTTTCACTCTTTATGCCTCTGTATAACTCTGTTTAACTCTGTTTAAGTTTGTTTGCCTCTGTTTCACTCTGCTTGCCTCTGTTTCACTCCGTTTGCCTCTGTTTCACTCTGTTTGCCTCTGTTTAACCCTGTTTGCCTCTGTTTGTCCTCTGTTTGCCTCTGTTTATGTCTGTTTGCCTCTGTTTAAGTCTGCTTGCCTCTGTTTAAGTCTGTTTGCCTCTGTGTAAGTCTGTGAGCCTCTGTTTAAGTCCGTTTGACTCTGTTTAAGTCTGTTTGCCTCTGTTTAAGTCTGTTTGCCTCTGTTTCACTCTGTTTGCCTCTGGTTTCAATCTGCTTGCCTCTGTTTTACTCTGTTTGCCTCTGTTTCACTCTGTTTGCCTCTGTTTCACTCTTTATGACTCTGTTTGTCTCTGTTTAATTCTGTTTGCCACTGTTTAAGTCTGTTTGCCTAAGTTTCAGTCTGTTTGCCTCTGTTTCAGTCTGTTTGCCTCTGTTTCAGTCTGTTTGCCTCTGTTTCATTCTGTTTGCCTCTGTTTCAATCTTTTTGCCTGTGTTTCACTCTTTACGCCTCTGTTCAACTCTGTTTAACTCTGTTTAAGTCTGTTTGCCTCTGTTTGCCTCTGTTTAAACCTGTTTGCTCTGTTTGCCTCTGTTTAAGTCTTTTTGCCTCTGTTTCACTCTGGTTGCCTCTGTTAAGTCTGTTTGCCTCTGTTCATTGTCTGTTAGCCTCTGTTTAAGTCTGTTTGCCTCTTCTTTAAGTCTGTTTGCCTCTGTTTCACTCTGTTTGCCTCTGTTTCAGTCTGTTTGCCTCTGTTTCATTCTGTTTGCCTCTGTTTCAATGTTTTCCCCTCTGTTTCACTCTTTATGCCTCTGTTTAACTCTGTTTGCCTCTGTTTGCCTCTGTTTGCTTCTGTTTGCCTGTGTTTGCCTCTGTTTAAGTCTGTTTGCCTCTGTTTTAAGTCTGTTTGCCTCTGTTTAAGTCTGTTTGCTTCTGTTTAAGTCTATCTGCCTCTGTTTCAGTCTGTTTGTCTCTGTTTCAATCTGTTTGCCTCTGTTTCACTCTGTTTGCCTCTGTTTCACTCTGTTTGCCTCTGTTTCACTCAGTTTGCCTCTGTTTAAGTCTGTTTGCCTCTGTTTCACTCTGAGTTCCTCTGTTTCACTCTGCCTCTGTTTGCTCTGTTTAAGTCTGTTTGCCTCTGTTTGCCTCTGTTTCACTCTGTTTGCCTCTGTTTCACTCCGTTTGCTTCTGTTTCAGTCTGTTTGACTCTGTTTCACTCCGTTTGCATCTGTTTAAGTCTTCTTGCCTCTGTTTCGCTCTGTTTTGACTCTGTTTACGTCTTCTTGCCTCTGTTCACTCTGTTTGCCTCTGTTTCAGTCTGTTTGCCTCTGTATAAGTCTGTTTGCCTCTGTTTCACTCTGTTTGCCTCTGTATATCACTCTGTTTGCCTCTGTTTCACTCTGTTTACCTCTGTTTCACTCTGTTTGCCTCTGTTTCACTCTGTTTGCCTCTTGTTTCACTCTGTTTGCCTCTGTTTGCCTCTGTTTAAGTCTGTTTGCCTCTGTTTTGCCTCTGTTTTGCCTCTGTTTGCCTCTGTTTTAAGTCTCTTTGTCTCTGTCTAAGTTCTGTTTGCCTCTGTTAAAGTCTGTTTGCCTCTGTTTCACTCTGGTTGCCTCTGTTTCACTCTGTTTGCCTCTGTTTCATTCTGATTGCCTCTGTTTGCCTCTGTTTAAGTCTGTTTGCCTCTGTTTGACTCTGTTTCACTCTGTTTGCCTCTGTTTCACTCCGTTTGCCTCTGTATCACTCTGTTTGCCTCTGTTTCACTCAGTTTGCCTCTGTTTAAGTCTTCTTGCCTCTGTTTCACTCTGTTTGCCTCTGTTTACGTCTTCTTGCCTCTGTTTCACTTTGTTTGCCACTGTTTAAGTCTGTTTGCCTGTTTAAGTCTGTTTGCCTCTGTTTCACTCTGTTTGCCTCTGATTCACTCTGTTTGCCTCTGTTTCACTCTGTTTGCCTCTGTTTC
>JANJGN010004322.1:0-34406 GCA_026770705.1 Isurus oxyrinchus | reverse complement strand
ACCCTCCCACAGTGCGGCTCTCCCTCAGCACTGACCCTCCGACAGTGCGGCGATTCCTCAGCACTGACCCTCCGACAGTACTGCGCTCCGTCAGCACTGACCCTCCGACATTGCGGCGCACCTTAGAACTGACCCTCCGACAGTGCGGCTCTCCCTCAATACTGACCCTCCGACAGTGCGGCTCTCCCTCAGCACTGACCCTCCGACAGTGCGGCTCTCCCTCAGCACTGACCCTCCGACAGTGCAGCTCTCCCTCAGCACTGACCCTCCGACAGTGCGGCACTCCCTCAGCACAGACCCTCCGACAGTGCGGCTCTCCCTCAGCACTGACCCTCCGACAGTGCGGCGCTCCCTCAGCACTGACCCTCCGACAGCGCGGCTCTCCCTCAGCTCTGACCCTCCGACAGTGCGGCACTCCCTCAGGCACTGACCCTCCGACAGTGCGGCTCTCCCTCAGCACTGACCCTCCGACTGTACTGCGCTCCCTCTGCACTGACCCTCCCATAGTGCGGCGCTCCCTCAGCACTGACCCTCCGACAGTGCTGCTTTCCCTCAGCACTAAACCCTCCGACAGTGCGGCGCTCCTCAGCACTGACCCTCCGACAGTGCGGCTCTCCCTCAGCCCTGACGCTCCAACAGTGCGGCTCTCCCTCAGCACTGCTCCTCCGACAGTACTCCCTCAGCACTGACCCTCCGACACTGCGGCTCTCCCTCAGCACTGACCCTCCGACAGTGCGGCTCTCCCTCAGCACTAACCCTCCAACAGTGCAGCTCTCCCTCAGCACTGACCCTCCGACAGTGCGGCACTCCCTCAGTAGTGACCCTCCACAGTACGGCGATCCCTCAGCACTAACCCTCCGACAGTGCGGCACTTCCTCAGTACTGACACCCCGACAGTGCGGCTCTCCCTCAGCACTGACCCTCCCACAGTGCAGCTCTCCCTCAGCACTGACCCTCCGACAGTGCGGCGCTCCCTCAGCACTGACCCTCCGACAGTGCGGCGCTCCCTCAGCACTGACCCTCCCACAGTGCAGCGCTCCCTCAGCACTGACCCTCCCACAGTGCGGCGCTCCCTCAGCACTGACCCTCCGACAGTGCGGCTCTCCCTCAGCACTGACCCTCCGACAGTACTGCGCTCCCTCAGCACTGACACTCCGACAGTGCGGCACTCCCTCAGCACTGACCCTCCGACAGTACTGCGCTCCCCTCAGCACTGACCCTCCGACAGTGCGGCTGTCCCTCAGCACTAACCCTCCAACAGTGCAGCTCTCCCTCAGCACTGACCCTCCGACAGTGCGGCGCTACCTCAGCACTGACCCTCCGACAGTGCGGCACTCCCTCAGCAATGACTCTCCGACACTCGGCACTCCCTCAGCACTGACCCTCCCACAGTGCGGCTCTCCCTCAGTACTGACCCTCCGACAGTGCGGCGCTCTCTCAGCACTGACCCTCCGACAGTGCGGCTCTCCCTCAGCACTGACCCTCCGACAGTGCGGCTCTCCCTCAGCACTGACCCTCCGACAGTGCGGCGCTCCCTCAGCACTGACACTGCGACAGTGCGGCTCTCCCTCAGCACTGACGCTCCAACAGTGCGGCTCTCCCTCAGCACTGACCCTCCAACAGTGCGGCTCTCCCTCAGCACTGACCCTCCGACAGTGCGGCGCTCCCTCAGTACTGACCCTCCCACAGTGCGGCACTCCCTCAGTACTGATGATCCGACTGTGCGGCAATCCCTCAGCACTGACCCTCCGACAGTGCGGCACTCCCTCAGCACTGACCCTCCCACAGTGCGGCGCTCTCTCAGCACTGACCCTCCGACAGTGCGGCACTCCCTCAGCACTGACCCTCCGACATTGCGGCGCTCGCTCAGCACTGACACTCCGACAGTGCGGCTCTCCCTCAGCCCTGACCCTCCGACAGTGCGGCCTCCCTCAGTACTGACCCTCCGACAGTGCGGCGCTCCCTCAGCACTGACCCTCCGACAGGGCGGCGCGCCCTCAGCACTGACCCTCCGACAGGGCAGCGCTCCCTCAGCACTGACCCTCCCACAGTGCAGCGCTCCCTCAGAACTGACCCTCCGACAGTGCGGCGCTCCCTCAAGACTGACCCTCCACAGTGCGGCTCTCCCTCAGCACTGACCCTCCGACACTCGGCACTCGCTCAGCACTGACCCTCCGACAGTGCGGCGCTCCCTCAGCACTGACCCTCTGACAGTGCAGCTCCTCCTCAGCACTGACCCTCCGACAGTGCGGCCTCCCTCAGTACTGACCCTCCGACAGTGCGGCGCTCCCTCAGCACTGACCCTCTGACAGTGCGGCGCTCCCTCAGCACTGACCCTCCCACAGTGCAGCTCTCCCTCAGCACTGACCCTCCGACAGTGCGGCGATTCCTCAGCACTGACCCTCCGACAGTACTGCGCTCCGTCAGCACTGACCCTCCGACATTGCGGCGCACTTAGAACTGACCCTCCGACAGTGCGGCTCTCCCTCAATACTGACCCTCCGACAGTGCGGCTCTCCCTCAGCACTGACCCTCCGACAGTGTGGCTCTCCCTCAGCACTGACCCTCCGACAGTGCAGCTCTCCCTCAGCACTGACCCTCCGACAGTGCGGCACTCCCTCAGCACAGACCCTCCGACAGTGCGGCTCTCCCTCAGCACTGACCCTCCGACAGTGCGGCGCGCCCTCAGCACTGACCCTCCGACAGTGCTGCTTTCCCTCAGCACTAAACCCTCCGACAGTGCGGCGCTCCCTCAGCACTGACCCTCCCACAGTGCGGCGCTCCCTCAGCATTGACCCTCCGACAGCGCGGCTCTACCACACCACTGACCCTCCGACAGTGCGGCTCTCCCTCAGCACTGACCCTCTCACAGTGCGGCTCTCCCTCAGCACTGACCCTCCGACAGTGCGGCGCTCCCTCAGCACTGACCCTCCGACAGTGCGGCTCTCCCTCAGCACTGACCCTCCGACAGTGCGGCTCTCCCTCAGCACTGACCCTCCCACAGTGCAGCTCTCCCTCAGCACTGACCCTCCGACAGTGCGGCGCTCCCTCAGCACTGACCCTCCGACAGTGCGGCGCTCCCTCCGCACTGACCCTCCCACAGTGCAGCGCTCCCTCAGCACTGACCCTCCCACAGTGCGGCGCTCCCTCAGCACTGACCCTCCGACAGTGCGGCTCTCACTCAGCACTGACCCTCCGACAGTACTGCGCTCCCTCAGCACTGACACTCCGACAGTGCGGCACTCCCTCAGCACTGACCCTCCGACAGTACTGCGCTCCCTCAGCACCGACCCTCCGACAGTGCGGCTGTCCCTCAGCACTAACCCTCCAACAGTGCAGCTCTCCCTCAGCACTGACCCCTCCGACAGTGCGGCGCTACCTCAGCACTGACCCTCCCACAGTGCGGCACTCCCTCAGCACTGACTCTCCGACACTCGGCACTCCCTCAGCACTGACCCTCCCACAGTGCGGCTCTCCCTCAGTACTGACCCTCCGACAGAGCGGCGCTCTCTCAGCACTGACCCTCCGACAGTGCGGCCTCCCTCAGTACTGACCCTCCGACAGTGCGGCGCTCCCTCAGCACTGACCCTCCGACAGGGCGGGCGCGCCCTCAGCACTGACCCTCCGACAGGGCAGCGCTCCCTCAGCACTGACCCTCCCACAGTGCAGCGCTCCCTCAGAACTGACCCTCCGACAGTGCGGCGCTCCCTCAGTACTGACCCTCCAACAGTGCGGCTCTCCCTCAGCACTGACCCTCCGACACTCGGCACTCGCTCAGCACTGACCCTCCGACAGTGCGGCGCTCCCTCAGCACTGACCCTCTGACAGTGCAGCTCCTCCTCAGCACTGACCCTCCGACAGTGCGGCCTCCCTCAGTACTGACCCCTCCGACAGTGCGGCGCTCCCTCAGCACTGACCCTCTGACAGTGCGGCGCTCCCTCAGCACTGACCCTCCCACAGTGCGGCTCTCCCTCAGCACTGACCCTCCGACAGTGCGGCGATTCCTCAGCACTGACCCTCCGACAGTACTGCGCTCCGTCAGCACTGACCCTCCGACATTGCGGCGCACCTTAGAACTGACCCTCCGACAGTGCGGCTCTCCCTCAATACTGACCCTCCGACAGTGCGGCTCTCCCTCAGCACTGACCCTCCGACAGTGCGGCTCTCCCTCAGCACTGACCCTCCGACAGTGCAGCTCTCCCTCAGCACTGACCCTCCGACAGTGCGGCACTCCCTCAGCACAGACCCTCCGACAGTGCGGCTCTCCCTCAGCACTGACCCTCCGACAGTGCGGCGCTCCCTCAGCACTGACCCTCCGACAGTGCGGCTCTCCCTCAGCTCTGACCCTCCGACAGTGCGGCACTCCCTCAGCACTGACCCTCCGACAGTGCGGCTCTCCCTCAGCACTGACCCTCCGACTGTACTGCGCTTCCTCTGCACTGACCCTCCCATAGTGCGGCGCTCCCTCAGCACTGACCCTCCGACAGTGCTGCTTTCCCTCAGCACTAAACCCTCCGACAGTGCGGCGCTCCCTCAGCACTGACCCTCCGACAGTGCGGCTCTCCCTCAGCCCTGACGCTCCAACAGTGCGGCTCTCCCTCAGCACTGCTCCTCCGACAGTACTCCCTCAGCACTGACCCTCCGACACTGCGGCTCTCCCTCAGCACTGACCCTCCGACAGTGCGGCTCTCCCTCAGCACTAACCCTCCAACAGTGCAGCTCTCCCTCAGCACTGACCCTCCGACAGTGCGGCACTCCCTCAGTAGTGACCCTCCCACAGTACGGCGATCCCTCAGCACTAACCCTCCGACAGTGCGGCACTCCCTCAGTACTGACACCCCGACAGTGCGGCTCTCCCTCAGCACTGACCCTCCCACAGTGCAGCTCTCCCTCAGCACTGACACTCCGACAGTGCGGCGCTCCCCTCAGCACTGACCCTCCGACAGTGCGGCGCTCCCTCAGCACTGACCCTCCCACAGTGCAGCGCTCCCTCAGCACTGACCCTCCCACAGTGCGGCGCTCCCTCAGCACTGACCCTCCGACAGTGCGGCTCTCCCTCAGCACTGACCCTCCGACAGTACTGCGCTCCCTCAGCACTGACCCTCCGACAGTGCGGCTGTCCCTCAGCACTAACCCTCCAACAGTGCGGCGCTCCATCAGCACTGACCCTCCCACAGTGCAGCGCTCCCTCAGAACTGACCCTCCGACAGTGCGGCGCTCCCTCAGTACTGACCCTCCAACAGTGCGGCTCTCCCTCAGCACTGACCCTCCGACACTCGGCACTCCCTCAGCACTGACACCTCCGACAGTGCGGCGCTCCCTCAGCACTGACCCTCTGACAGTGCATCTCCTCCTCAGCCCTGACCCTCCGACAGTGCGGCCTCCCTCAGTACTGACCCTCCGACAGTGCGGCGCTCCCTCAGCACTGACCCTCCGACAGGGCGGCGCGCCCTCAGCACTGACCCTCCGACAGGGCAGCGCTCCCCTCAGCACTGACCCTCCCACAGTGCAGCGCTCCCTCAGAACTGACCCTCCGACAGTGCGGCGCTCCCTCAGTACTGACCCTCCAACAGTGCGGCTCTCCCTCAGCACTGACCCTCCGACAATCGGCACTCGCTCAGCACTGACCCTCCGACAGTGCGGCGCTCCCTCAGCACTGACCCTCTGACAGTGCAGCTCCTCCTCAGCACTGACCCTCCGACAGTGCGGCCTCCCTCAGTACTGACCCTCCGACAGTGCGGCGCTCCCTCAGCACTGACCCTCTGACAGTGCGGCGCTCCCTCAGCACTGACCCTCCCACAGTGCGGCTCTCCCTCAGCACTGACCCTCCGACAGTGCGGCGATTCCTCAGCACTGACCCTCCGACAGTACTGCGCTCCGTCAGCACTGACCCTCCGACATTGCGGCGCACCTTAGAACTGACCCTCCGACAGTGCGGCTCTCCCTCAATACTGACCCTCCGACAGTGCGGCTCTCCCTCAGCACTGACCCTCCGACAGTGCGGCTCTCCCTCAGCACTGACCCTCCGACAGTGCAGCTCTCCCTCAGCACTGACCCTCCGACAGTGCGGCACTCCCTCAGCACAGACCCTCCGACAGTGCGGCTCTCCCTCAGCACTGACCCTCCGACAGTGCGGCGCTCCCTCAGCACTGACCCTCCGACAGCGCGGCTCTCCCTCAGCTCTGACCCTCCGACAGTGCGGCACTCCCTCAGCACTGACCCTCCGACAGTGCGGCTCTCCCTCAGCACTGACCCTCCGACTGTACTGCGCTCCCTCTGCACTGACCCTCCCATAGTGCGGCGCTCCCTCAGCACTGACCCTCCGACAGTGCTGCTTTCCCTCAGCACTAAACCCTCCGACAGTGCGGCGCTCCCCTCAGCACTGACCCTCCGACAGTGCGGCTCTCCCTCAGCCCTGACGCTCCAACAGTGCGGCTCTCCCTCAGCACTGCTCCTCCGACAGTACTCCCTCAGCACTGACCCTCCGACACTGCGGCTCTCCCTCAGCACTGACCCTCCGACAGTGCGGCTCTCCCTCAGCACTAACCCTCCAACAGTGCAGCTCTCCCTCAGCACTGACCCTCCGACAGTGCGGCACTCTCCCTCAGTAGTGACCCTCCCACAGTACGGCGATCCCTCAGCACTAACCCTCCGACAGTGCGGCACTTCCTCAGTACTGACACCCCGACAGTGCGGCTCTCCCTCAGCACTGACCCTCCCACAGTGCAGCTCTCCCTCAGCACTGACCCTCCGACAGTGCGGCGCTCCCTCAGCACTGACCCTCCGACAGTGCGGCGCTCCCTCAGCACTGACCCTCCCACAGTGCAGCGCTCCCTCAGCACTGACCCTCCCACAGTGCGGCGCTCCCTCAGCACTGACCCTCCGACAGTGCGGCTCTCCCTCAGCACTGACCCTCCGACAGTACTGCGCTCCCTCAGCACTGACACTCCGACAGTGCGGCACTCCCTCAGCACTGACCCTCCGACAGTACTGCGCTCCCTCAGCACTGACCCTCCGACAGTGCGGCTGTCCCTCAGCACTAACCCTCCAACAGTGCAGCTCTCCCTCAGCACTGACCCTCCGACAGTGCGGCGCTACCTCAGCACTGACCCTCCGACAGTGCGGCACTCCCTCAGCAATGACTCTCCGACACTCGGCACTCCCTCAAGCACTGACCCTCCCACAGTGCGGCTCTCCCTCAGTACTGACCCTCCGACAGTGCGGCGCTCTCTCAGCACTGACCCTCCGACAGTGCGGCTCTCCCTCAGCACTGACCCTCCGACAGTGCGGCTCTCCCTCAGCACTGACCCTCCGACAGTGCGGCGCTCCCTCAGCACTGACACTGCGACAGTGCGGCTCTCCCTCAGCACTGACGCTCCAACAGTGCGGCTCTCCCTCAGCACTGACCCTCCAACAGTGCGGCTCTCCCTCAGCACTGACCCTCCGACAGTGCGGCGCTCCCTCAGTACTGACCCTCCCACAGTGCGGCACTCCCTCAGTACTGATGATCCGACTGTGCGGCAATCCCTCAGCACTGACCCTCCGACAGTGCGGCACTCCCTCAGCACTGACCCTCCCACAGTGCGGCGCTCTCTCAGCACTGACCCTCCGACAGTGCGGCACTCCCTCAGCACTGACCCTCCGACATTGCGGCGCTCGCTCAGCACTGACACTCCGACAGTGCGGCTCTCCCTCAGCCCTGACCCTCCGACAGTGCGGCCCTCCCTCAGTACTGACCCTCCGACAGTGCGGCGCTCCCTCAGCACTGACCCTCCGACAGGGCGGCGCGCCCTCAGCACTGACCCTCCGACAGGGCAGCGCTCCCTCAGCACTGACCCTCCCACAGTGCAGCGCTCCCTCAGAACTGACCCTCCGACAGTGCGGCGCTCCCTCAAGACTGACCCTCCAACAGTGCGGCTCTCCCTCAGCACTGACCCTCCGACACTCGGCACTCGCTCAGCACTGACCCTCCGACAGTGCGGCGCTCCCTCAGCACTGACCCTCTGACAGTGCAGCTCCTCCTCAGCACTGACCCTCCGACAGTGCGGCCTTCCTCTCAGTACTGACCCTCCGACAGTGCGGCGCTCCCTCAGCACTGACCCTCTGACAGTGCGGCGCTCCCTCAGCACTGACCCTCCCCACAGTGCAGCTCTCCCTCAGCAACTGACCCTCTGACAGTGCGGCGATTCCTCAGCACTGACCCTCCGACAGTACTGCGCTCCGTCAGCACTGACCCTCCGACATTGCGGCGCACCTTAGAACTGACCCTCCGACAGTGCGGCTCTCCCTCAATACTGACCCTCCGACAGTGCGGCTCTCCCTCAGCACTGACCCTCCGACAGTGTGGCTCTCCCTCAGCACTGAGCCTCCGACAGTGCAGCTCTCCCTCAGCACTGACCCTCCGACAGTGCGGCACTCCCTCAGCACAGACCCTCCGACAGTGCGGCTCTCCCTCAGCACTGACCCTCCGACAGTGCGGCGCGCCCTCAGCACTGACCCTCCGACAGTGCTGCTTTCCCTCAGCACTAAACCCTCCGACAGTGCGGCGCTCCCTCAGCACTGACCCTCCCACAGTGCGGCGCTCCCTCAGCATTGACCCTCCGACAGCGCGGCTCTAC
The DNA here is from genome assembly GCA_026770705.1 of Isurus oxyrinchus. Classification (NCBI taxonomy): domain Eukaryota; kingdom Metazoa; phylum Chordata; class Chondrichthyes; order Lamniformes; family Lamnidae; genus Isurus; species Isurus oxyrinchus. Next base: position 25,788 of record JANJGN010004322.1, on the reverse strand, counting down.
CACACCACTGACCCTCCGACAGTGCGGCTCTCCCTCAGCACTGACCCTCTCACAGTGCGGCTCTCCCTCAGCACTGACCCTCCGACAGTGCGGCGCTCCCTCAGCACTGACCCTCCGACAGTGCGGCTCTCTCCCTCAGCACTGACCCTCCGACAGTGCGGCTCTCCCTCAGCACTGACCCCTCCCCACAGTGCAGCTCTCCCTCAGCACTGACCCTCCGACAGTGCGGCGCTCCCTCAGCACTGACCCTCCGACAGTGCGGCGCTCCCTCCGCACTGACCCTCCCACAGTGCAGCGCTCCCTCAGCACTGACCCTCCCACAGTGCGGCGCTCCCTCAGCACTGACCCTCCGACAGTGCGGCTCTCACTCAGCACTGACCCTCCGACAGTACTGCGCTCCCTCAGCACTGACACTCCGACAGTGCGGCACTCCCTCAGCACTGACCCTCCGACAGTACTGCGCTCCCTCAGCACCGACCCTCCGACAGTGCGGCTGTCCCTCAGCACTAAACCCTCCAACAGTGCAGCTCTCCCTCAGCACTGACCCTCCGACAGTGCGGCGCTACCTCAGCACTGACCCTCCCACAGTGCGGCACTCCCTCAGCACTGACTCTCCGACACTCGGCACTCCCTCAGCACTGACCCTCCCACAGTGCGGCTCTCCCTCAGTACTGACCCTCCGACAGAGCGGCGCTCTCTCAGCACTGACCCCTCCGACAGTGCGGCACTCCCTCAGCACTGACCCTCCGACAGTGCGGGCGCTCCCTCAGCACTGACACTGCGACAGTGCGGCTCTCCCTCAGCACTGACGCCTCCAACAGTGCGGGCTCTCCCTCAGCACTGACCCTCCAACAGTGCGGCTCTCCCTCAGCACTGACCCTCCAACAGTGCAGCTCTCCCTCAGCACTGACCCTCCAACAGTGCGGCGCTCCCTCAGTACTGTTGATCCGACTGTGCGGCAATCCCTCAGCACTGACCCTCCGACAGTGCGGCACTCCCTCAGCACTGACCCTCCCACAGTGCGGCGCTCTCTCAGCACTGACCCTCCGACAGTGCGGCACTTCCCTCAGCACTGACCCTCCGACATTGCGGCGCTCGCTCAGCACTGACCCTCCGACAGTGCGGCTCTCCCTCAGCACTGACCCTCCGACAGTGCGGCGCATCCCTCAGCACTGACCCTCCCACAGTGCGGCTCTCCCTCAGCACTGACACCCCCCACAGCGCGGCACTCCCACAGTACAGACCGTCCCACAGTGCAGCGCTCCCTCAGAACTGACCCTCCGACAGTGCGGCTCTACCACACCACTGACCCTCCGACAGTGCGGCTCTCCCACAGCACTGACCCTCTTAATGTGCGGGGCTCCCTCAGCATTGATTCTCGGACAGTGCAGCACTCCCTTAGCACTGACCCTCCGACAGTGCGGCGTTCCATCAGCACTGTCCCTCTGACAGTGCGGCTATCCCTCAGCACTGACCCTCCGACAGTGCAGCTCTCCCTCAGCACTGACCCTCCGACAGTGCGGCGCTCCCTCAGCACTGACCCTCCGACAGTGCGGCTCTCCCTCAGCACTGACCCTCCCACAGCGCGGCGCTCCCTCAGCACTGACCATCTCACAGTGCGGCTCTCCCTCAGCACTGACCCTCCGACAGTGCGGCATTCCCTCAGCACTGACCCTCCGACAATGCAGCTCTCCCTCAGCACTGACCCTCCGACAGTGCGGCACTCCCTCAGTACTGATGCTCCGACAGTGCGGCTCTCCCTCAGCACTGACCCTCCGACAGTGCGGCGCTCCCTCAGCACTGACCCTCCGACAGTGCGGCGCTCCCTCAGCACTGACACTCCGACAGTGCGGCTCTCCCTCAGCACTGACCCTCCGACAGTGCGGCTCTCCCTCAGCACTGACCCTCCGACAGTGCGGCTCTCCCTCAGCACTGACACCCCCACAGCGCGGCACTCCCACAGTACAGACCGTCCCACAGTGCAGCGCTCCCTCAGAACTGACCCTCCGACAGTGCGGCTCTACCACACCACTGACCCTCCGACTGTGCGGCTCTCCCACAGCACTGACCCTCTTAATGTGCGGGGCTCCCTCAGCACTGATTCTCGGACAGTGCAGCACTCCCTCAGCACTGACCCTCCGACAGTGCGGCTCTCCCACAGCACTGACCCTCCGACAGTGCGGCGTGCCATCAGCACTGTCCCTCTGACAGTGCGGCTATCCCTCAGCACTGACCCTCCGACAGTGCAGCTCTCCCTCAGCACTGACCCTCCGACAGTGCGGCGCTCCCTCAGCACTGACCCTCCGACAGTGCGGCTCTCCCTCAGCACTGACCCTCCGACAGTGCGGCTCTCCCTCAGCACTGACCCTCCGACAGCGCGGCGCTCCCTCAGCACTGACCATCTCACAGTGCGGCTCTCCCTCAGCACTGACCCTCCGACAGTGCGGCATTCCCTCAGCACTGACCCTCCGACAATGCAGCTCTCCCTCAGCACTGACCCTCCGACAGTGCGGCACTCCCTCAGTACTGATGCTCCGACAGTGCGGCTCTCCCTCAGCACTGACCCTCCGACAGTGCGGCGCTCCCTCAGCACTGACCCTCCGACAGTGCGGCGCTCCCTCAGCACTGACACTCCGACAGTGCGGCTCTCCCTCAGCACTGACCCTCCGACAGTGCGGCTCTCCCTCAGCACTGACCCTCCGACAGTGCGGCTCTCCCTCAGCACTAACCCTCCAACAGTGCAGCTCTCCCTCAGCACTGACCCTCCGACAGTGCGGCGCTCCCTCAGCACTGACACTGCGACAGTGCGGCTCTCCCTCAGCCCTGACGCTCCAACAGTGCGGCTCTCCCTCAGCACTGCTCCTCCGACAGTACTGCACTCCCTCAGCACAGACCCTCCGACACTGCGGCTCTCCCTCAGCACTGACCCTCCGACAGTGCGGCTCTCCCTCAGCACTAACCCTCCAACAGTGCAGCTCTCCCTCAGCACTGACCCTCCGACAGTGCGGCACTCCCTCAGTAGTGACCCGCCCACAATACGGCGATCCCTCAGCACTAACCCTCCGACAGTGCGGCACTCCCTCAGTACTGACACCCCGACAGTGCGGCTCTCCCTCAGCACTGACCCTCCCACAGTGCAGCTCTCCCTCAGCACTGACCCTCCGACAGTGCGGCGCTCCCTCAGCACTGACCCTCCGACAGTGCGGCGCTCCCTCAGCACTGACCCTCCGACAGTGCGGCTCTCCCTCAGCACTGCACCTCCCACAGTGCAGCGCTCCCTCAGCACTGACCCTCCCACAGTGCGGCGCTCCCTCAGCACTGACCCTCCGACAGTGCGGCTCTCCCTCAGCACTGACCCTCCGACAGTACTGCGCTCCCTCAGCACTGACACTCCGACAGTGCGGCACTCCCTCAGCACTGACCCTCCGACAGTACTGCGCTCCCCCTCAGCACTGACCCTCCGACAGTGCGGCTGTCCCTCAGCACTAACCCTCCAACAGTGCAGCTCTCCCTCAGCACTGACCCTCCGACAGTGCGGCACTCCCTCAGCACTGACTCTCCGACACTCGGCACTCCCTCAGCACTGACCCTCCGACAGTGCGGCACTCCCTCAGCACTGACCCTCCGACAGTGCGGCACTCCCTCAGCACTGACCCTCCCACAGTGCGGCGCTCTCTCAGCACTGACCCTCCGACAGTGCGGCACTCCCTCAGCACTGACCCTCCGACATTGCGGCGCTCCCTCAGCACTGACACTCCGACAGTGCGGCTCTCCCTCAGCACTGACCCTCCGACAGTACTGCGCTCCCTCAGCACTGACCCTCCCACAGTGCGGCTCTCCCTCAGCACTAACCCTCCAACAGTGCGGCGCTCCATCAGCACTGACCCTCCCACAGTGCAGCGCTCCCTCAGAACTGACCCTCCGACAGTGCGGCGCTCCCTCAGTACTGACCCTCCAACAGTGCGGCTCTCCCTCAGCACTGACCCTCCGACACTCGGCACTCCCTCAGCACTGACCCTCCGACAGTGCGGCGCTCCCTCAGCACTGACCCTCTGACAGTGCATCTCCTCCTCAGCCCTGACCCTCCGACAGTGCGGCCTCCCTCAGTACTGACCCTCCGACAGTGCGGCGCTCCCTCAGCACTGACCCTCCGACAGGGCGGCGCGCCCTCAGCACTGACCCCTCCGACAGGGCAGCGCTCCCTCAGCACTGACCCTCCCACAGTGCAGCGCTCCCTCAGAACTGACCCTCCGACAGTGCGGCGCTCCCTCAGTACTGACCCTCCAACAGTGCGGCTCTCCCTCAGCACTGACCCTCCGACACTCGGCACTCGCTCAGCACTGACCCTCCGACAGTGCGGCGCTCCCTCAGCACTGACCCTCTGACAGTGCAGCTCCTCCTCAGCACTGACCCTCCGACAGTGCGGCCTCCTTCAGTACTGACCCTCCGACAGTGCGGCGCTCCCTCAGCACTGACCCTCTGACAGTGCGGCGCTCCCTCAGCACTGACCCTCCCACAGTGCGGCTCTCCCTCAGCACTGACCCTCCGACAGTGCGGCTCTCCCTCAATACTGACCCTCCCACAGTGCGGCTCTCCCTCAGCACTGACCCTCCACAGTGCGGCGCTCCCTCAGCACTGACCCTCCGACAGTGCGGCTCTCCCTCAGCACTAACCCTCCGACAGTGCAGCACTCCCTCAGCACTGACCCTCCGACAGTGCGGCTCTCCCTCAATACTGACCCTCCGACAGTGCGGCTCTCCCTCAGCACTGACCCTCCGACAGTGCGGCTCTCCCTCAGCACTAACCCTCCGACAGTGCAGCACTCCCCTCAGCACTGACCCTCCGACAGTGCGGCACTCCCTCAGCACAGACCCTCCGACAGTGCGGCTCTCCCTCAGCACTGACCCTCCGACAGTGCGGCGCTCCCTCAGCACTGACCCTCCGACAGTGCGGCTCTCCCTCAGCTCTGACTCTCCGACAGTGCGGCACTCCCTCAGCACTGACCCTCCGACAGTGCGGCTCTCCCTCAGCACTGACCCTCCGACTGTACTGCGCTCCCTCTGCACTGACCCTCCCATAGTGCGGCGCTCCCTCAGCACTGACCCTCCAACAGTGCTGCTTTCCCTCAGCACTAAACCCTCCGACAGTGCGGCGCTCCCTCAGCACTGACCCTCCACAGTGCGGCGCTCCCTCAGCACTGACCCTCCGACAGTGCGGCGCTCCCTCAGCATTGACCCTCCGACAGTGCGGCTCTACCACACCACTGACCCTCCGACAGTGTGGCTCTCCCACAGCACTGACCCTCTTAATTTGCGGGGCTCCCTCAGCACTGATTCTCGGACAGTGCAGCACTCCCTCAGCACTGACCCTCCGACAGTTCGGCTCTCCCTCAGCACTGACCCTCCGACAGTGCGGCGTTCCATCAGCACTGACCCTCTGACAGTGCGGCTCTCCCTCAGCACTGACCCTCCGACAGTGCAGCTCTCCCTCAGCACTGACCCTCCGACAGTGCGGCGCTCCCTCAGCACTGACCCTCCGACAGTGCGGCTCTCCCTCAGCACTGACCCTCCGACAGTGCGGCTCTCCCTCAGCACTGACCCTCCCACAGCGCGGCGCTCCCTCAGCACTGACCATCTCACAGTGCGGCTCTCCCTCAGCACTGACCCTCCGACAGTGTGGCATTCCCTCAGCACTGACCCTCCGACAATGCAGCTCTCCCTCAGCACTGACCCTCCAACAGTGCGGCACTCCCTCAGTACTGATGCTCCGACAGTGCGGCTCTCCCTCAGCACTGACCCTCCCACAGTGCAGCTCTCCCTCAGCACTGACCCTCCGACAGTGCGGCGCTCCCTCAGCACTGACCCTCCGACAGTGCGGCGCTCCCTCAGCACTGACCCTCCCACAGTGCAGCGCTCCCTCAGCACTGACCCTCCCACAGTGCGGCGCTCCCTCAGCACTGACCCTCCGACAGTGCGGCTCTCCCTCAGCACTGACCCTCCGACAGTACTGCGCTCCCTCAGCACTGACACTCCGACAGTGCGGCACTCCCTCAGCACTGACCCTCCGACAGTACTGCGCTCCCTCAGCACCGACCCTCCGACAGTGCGGCTGTCCCTCAGCACTAACCCTCCAACAGTGCAGCTCTCCCTCAGCACTGACCCTCCGACAGTGCGGCGCTACCTCAGCACTGACCCTCCGACAGTGCGGCACTCCCTCAGCACTGACTCTCCGACACTCGGCACTCCCTCAGCACTGACCCTCCCACAGTGCGGCTCTCCCTCAGTACTGACCCTCCGACAGTGCGGCGCTCTCTCAGCACTGACCCTCCGACAGTGCGGCACTCCCTCAGCACTGACCCTCCGACAGTGCGGCGCTCCCTCAGCACTGACACTGCGACAGTGCGGCTCTCCCTCAGCACTGACGCTCCAACAGTGCGGCTCTCCCTCAGCACTGACCCTCCAACAGTGCGGCTCTCCCTCAGCACTGACCCTCCGACAGTGCAGCTCTCCCTCAGCACTGACCCTCCAACACTGCGGCGCTCCCTCAGTACTGATGATCCGACTGTGCGGCAATCCCTCAGCACTGACCCTCCGACAGTGCGGCACTCCCTCAGCACTGACCCTCCCACAGTGCGGCGCTCTCTCAGCACTGACCCTCCGACAGTGCGGCACTCCCTCAGCACTGACCCTCCGACATTGCGGCGCTCGCTCAGCACTGACCCTCCGACAGTGCGGCTCTCCCTCAGCACTGACCCTCCGACTGTGCGGCGCTCCCTCAGCACTGACCCTCCCACAGTGCGGCTCTCCCTCAGCACTGACACCCCCACAGCGCGGCACTCCCACAGTACAGACCCTCCCACAGTGCAGCGCTCCCTGAGAACTGACCCTCCGACAGTGCGGCGCTCCCTCAGTACTGACCCTCCGACATTGCGGCGCTCGCTCAGCACTGACCCTCCGACAGTGCGGCTCTCCCTCAGCACTGACCCTCCAACAGTGCGGCGCTCCCTCAGCACTGACCCTCCGACAGTGCAGTGCTCCCTCAGCACTGACCCTCCCACAGTGCGGCGCTCCCTCAGCACTGACCCTCCCACAGCGCGGCACTCCCTCAGCACTGACCCTCCCACAGTGTGGCTCTCCCTCAGCACTGACCCTCCGACAGTGCGGCTCTCCCTCAGCACTGATCCTCCGACAGGGCGGCGCGCCCTCAGCACTGACCCTCCGACAGGGCAGCTCTCCCTCAGCACTGACCCTCCCACAGTGCAGCGCTCCCTCAGAACTGACCCTCCGACAGTTCGGCGCTCCCTCATTACTGACCCTCCAACAGTGCGGCTCTCCCTCAGCACTGACCCTCCGACACTCGGCACTCCCTCAGCACTGACCCTCCGACAGTGCGGCGCTCCCTCAGCACTTACCCTCTGACAGTGCAGCTCCTCCTCAGCACTGACCCTCCGACACTCGGCACTCCCTCAGCACTGACCCTCCCACAGTGCGGCCTCCCTCAGTACTGACCCTCCGACAGTGCGGCGCTCCCTCAGCACTGACCCTCTGACAGTGCGGCGCTCCCTCAGCACTGACCCTCCGACAGTGCGGCTCTCCCTCAGCACTGACCCTCCGACAGTGCGGCTCTCCCTCAGCACTGACCCTCCGACTGTACTGCGCTCCCTCTGCACTGACCCTCCCATAGTGCGGCGCTCCCTCAGCACTGACCCTCCGACAGTGCTGCTTTCCCTCAGCACTAAACCCTCCGACAGTGCGGCGCTCCCTCAGCACTGACCCTCCCACAGTGCGGCGCTCCCTCAGCACTGACCCTCCGACAGTGCGGCGCTCCCTCAGCATTGACCCTCCGACAGTGCGGCTCTACCACACCACTGACCCTCCCACAGTGCGGCTCTCCCACAGCACTGACCCTCTTAATGTGCGGGGCTCCCTCAGCACTGATTCTCGGACAGTGCAGCACTCCCTCAGCACTGACCCTCCGACAGTTCGGCTCTCCCACAGCACTGACCCTCCGACAGTGCGGCGTTCCATCAGCACTGACCCTCTGACAGTGCGGCTCTCCCTCAGCACTGACCCTCCGACAGTGCGGCGCTCCCTCAGCACTGACCCTCCGACAGTGCGGCTCTCCCTCAGCACTGACCCTCCCACAGTGCGGCGCTCCCTCAGCACTGACCATCTCACAGTGCGGCTCTCCCTCAGCACTGACCCTCCCACAGTGCGGCGCTCCCTCAGCACTGACCCTCCGACAGTGCGGCTCTCCCTCAGCACTGACCCTCCGACAGTACTGCGCTCCCTCAGCACTGACACTCCGACAGTGCGGCTCTCCCTCAGCACTGACCCTCCGACAGTACTGCGCTCCCTCAGCACTGACCCTCCGACAGTGCGGCTGTCCCTCAGCACTAACCCTCCAACAGTGCGGCGCTCCATCAGCACTGACCCTCCCACAGTGCAGCGCTCCCTCAGAACTGACCCTCCGACAGTGCGGCGCTCCCTCAGTACTGACCCTCCAACAGTGCGGCTCTCCCTCAGCACTGACCCTCCGACACTCGGCACTCCCTCAGCACTGACCCTCCGACAGTGCGGCGCTCCCTCAGCACTGACCCTCTGACAGTGCATCTCCTCCTCAGCCCTGACCCTCCGACAGTGCGGCCTCCCTCAGTACTGACCCTCCGACAGTGCGGCGCTCCCTCAGCACTGACCCTCCGACAGGGCGGCGCGCCCTCAGCACTGACCCTCCGACAGGGCAGCGCTCCCTCAGCACTGACCCTCCCACAGTGCAGCGCTCCCTCAGAACTGACCCTCCGACAGTGCGGCGCTCCCTCAGTACTGACCCTCCAACAGTGCGGCTCTCCCTCAGCACTGACCCTCCGACACTCGGCACTCGCTCAGCACTGACCCTCCGACAGTGCGGCGCTCCCTCAGCACTGACCCTCTGACAGTGCAGCTCCTCCTCAGCACTGACCCTCCGACAGTACGGCCTCCCTCAGTACTGACCCTCCGACAGTGCGGCGCTCCCTCAGCACTGACCCTCTGACAGTGCGGTGCTCCCTCAGCACTGACCCTCCCACAGTGCGGCTCTCCCTCAGCACTGACCCTCCGACAGTGCGGCGATTCCTCAGCACTGACCCTCCGACAGTACTGCGCTCCGTCAGCACTGACCCTCCGACATTGCGGCGCACCTTAGAACTGACCCTCCGACAGTGCGGCTCTCCCTCAATACTGACCCTCCGACAGTGCGGCTCTCCCTCAGCACTGACCCTCCGACAGTGCGGCTCTCCCTCAGCACTGACCCTCCGACAGTGCAGCTCTCCCTCAGCACTGACCCTCCGACAGTGCGGCACTCCCTCAGCACAGACCCTCCGACAGTGCGGCTCTCCCTCAGCACTGACCCTCCGACAGTGCGGCGCTCCCTCAGCACTGACCCTCCGACAGTGCGGCTCTCCCCTCAGCTCTGACCCTCCGACAGTGCGGCACTCCCTCAGCACTGACCCTCCGACAGTGCGGCTCTCCCTCAGCACTGACCCTCCGACTGTACTGCGCTCCCTCTGCACTGACCCTCCCATAGTGCGGCGCTCCCTCAGCACTGACCCTCCGACAGTGCTGCTTTCCCTCAGCACTAAACCCTCCGACAGTGCGGCGCTCCCTCAGCACTGACCCTCCCACAGTGCGGCGCTCCCTCAGCACTGACCCTCCGACAGTGCGGCGCTCCCTCAGCATTGACCCTCCGACAGTGCGGCTCTACCACACCACTGACCCTCCGACAGTGCGGCTCTCCCACAGCACTGACCCTCTTAATTTGCGGGGCTCCCTCAGCACTGATTCTCGGACAGTGCAGCTCTCCCTCAGCACTGACCCTCCGACAGTTCGGCTCTCCCACAGCACTGACCCTCCGACAGTGCGGCGTTCCATCAGCACTGACCCTCTGACAGTGCGGCTCTCCCTCAGTACTGACCCTCCGACAGTGCAGCTCTCCCTCAGCACTGACCCTCCGACAGTGCGGCGCTCCCTCAGCACTGACCCTCCGACAGTGCGGCTCTCCCTCAGCACTGACCCTCCGACAGTGCGGCTCTCCCTCAGCACTGACCCTCCCACAGCGCGGCGCTCCCTCAGCACTGACCATCTCACAGTGCGGCTCTCCCTCAGCACTGACCCTCCGACAGTGTGGCATTCCCTCAGCACTGACCCTCCGACAATGCAGCGCTCCCTCAGCACTGACCCTCCCACAGTGCAGCTCTCCCTCAGCACTGACCCTCCGACAGTGCGGCGCTCCCTCAGCACTGACCCTCCGACAGTGCGGCTCTCCCTCAGCACTGACCCTCCCACAGCGCGGCGCTCCCTCAGCACTGACCATCTCACAGTGCGGCTCTCCCTCAGCACTGACCCTCCGACAGTGTGGCATTCCCTCAGCACTGACCCTCCGACAATGCAGCGCTCCCTCAGCACTGACCCTCCCACAGTGCAGCTCTCCCTCAGCACTGACCCTCCGACAGTGCGGCGCTCCCTCAGCACTGACCCTCCGACAGTGCGGCGCTCCCTCAGCACTGACCCTCCCACAGTGCAGCGCTCCCTCAGCACTGACCCTCCCACAGTGCGGCGCTCCCTCAGCACTGACCCTCCGACAGTGCGGCTCACCCTCAGCACTGACCCTCCGACAGTACTGCGCTCCCTCAGCACTGACACTCCGACAGTGCGGCACTCCCTCAGCACTGACCCTCCGACAGTACTGCGCTCCCTCAGCACTGACCCTCCGACAGTGCGGCTGTCCCTCAGCACTAACCCTCCAACAGTGCAGCTCTCCCTCAGCACTGACCCTCCGACAGTGCGGCGCTACCTCAGCACTGACCCTCCGACAGTGCGGCACTCCCTCAGCACTGACTCTCCGACACTCGGCACTCCCTCAGCACTGACCCTCCCACAGTGCGGCTCTCCCTCAGTACTGACCCTCCGACAGTGCGGCGCTCTCTCAGCACTGACCATCCGACAGTGCGGCACTCCTCAGCACTGACCCTCCGACAGTGCGGCGCTCCCTCAGCACTGACACTGCGACAGTGCGGCTCTCCCTCAGCACTGACGCTCCAACAGTGCGGCTCTCCCTCAGCACTGACCCTCCAACAGTGCGGCTCTCCCTCAGCACTGACCCTCCGACAGTGCAGCTCTCCCTCAGCACTGACCCTCCAACAGTGCGGCGCTCCCTCAGTACTGATGATCCGACTGTGCGGCAATCCCTCAGCACTGACCCTCCGACAGTGCGGCACTCCCTCAGCACTGACACTCCCACAGTGCGGCGCTCTCTCAGCACTGACCCTCCGACAGTGCGGCACTCCCTCAGCACTGACCCTCCGACATTGCGGCGCTCGCTCAGCACTGACCCTCCGACAGTGCGGCTCTCCCTCAGCACTGACCCTCCGACAGTGCGGCGCTCCCTCAGCACTGACCCTCCCACAGTGTGGCTCTCCCTCAGCACTGACACCCCCACAGCGCGGCACTCCCACAGTACAGACCCTCCCACAGTGCAGCGCTCCCTCAGAACTGACCCTCCGACAGTGCGGCGCTCCCTCAGTACTGACCCTCCAACAGTGCGGCTCTCCCTCAGCACTGACCCTCCGACACTCGGCACTCCCTCAGCACTGACCCTCCGACAGTGCGGCGCTCCCTCAGCACTGACCCTCTGAAAGTGCAGCTCCTCCTCAGCCCTGACCCTCCGACAGTGCGGCCTCCCTCAGTACTGACCCTCCGACAGGGCGGCGCGCCCTCAGCACTGACCCTCCCACAGTGCGGCGCTCCCTCAGCACTGACCCTCCCACAGTGCAGCGCTCCCTCAGAACTGACCCTCCGACAGTGCGGCGCTCCCTCAGTACTGACCCTCCAACAGTGCGGCTCTCCCTCAGCACTGACCCTCCGACACTCGGCACTCCCTCAGCACTGACCCTCCGACAGTGCGGCGCTCCCTCAGCACTGACCCTCTGAAAGTGCAGCTCCTCCTCAGCCCTGACCCTCCGACAGTGCGGCGCTCCCTCAGCACTGACCCTCCGACAGGGCGGCGCGCCCTCAGCACTGACCCTCCCACAGTGCGGCGCTCCCTCAGCACTGACCCTCCCACAGTGCAGCGCTCCCTCAGAACTGACCCTCCGACAGTGCGGCGCTCCCTCAGTACTGACCCTCCAACAGTGCGGCTCTCCCTCAGCACTGACCCTCCGACACTCGGTACTCCCTCAGCACTGACCCTCCGACAGTGCGGCGCTCCCTCAGCACTGACCCTCTGACAGTGCAGCTCCTCCTCAGCACTGACCCTCCGACAGTGCGGCCTCCCTCAGTACTGACCCTCCGACAGTGCGGCGCTCCCTCAGCACTGACCCTCTGACAGTGCGGCGCTCCCTCAGCACTGACCCTCCCACAGTGCGGCTCTCCCTCAGCACTGACCCTCCGACAGTGCGGCGATTCCTCAGCACTGACCCTCCGACAGTACTGCGCTCCGTCAGCACTGACCCTCCGACATTGCGGCGCACCCTCAGAACTGACCCTCCGACAGTGCGGCTCTCCCTCAATACTGACCCTCCGACAGTGCGGCTCTCCCTCAGCACTGACCCTCCGACAGTGCAGCTCTCCCTCAGCACTGACCCTCCGACAGTGCGGCACTCCCTCAGCACAGACCCTCCGTCAATGAGGCTCTCCCTCAGCACTGACCCTCCGACAGTGCGGCGCTCCCTCAGCACTGACCCTCCGACAGTGCGGCTCTCCCTCAGCTCTGACCCTCCGACAGTGCGGCACTCCCTCAGCACTGACCCTCCGACATTGCGGCTCTCCCTCAGCACTGACCCTCCGACTGTACTGCGCTCCCTCTGCACTGACCCTCCCATAGTGCGGCTCTCCCTCAGCACTGACCCTCCCACAGTGCGGCTCTCCCTCAGCACTGACCCTCCGACAGTGCTGCTTTCCCTCAGCACTAAACCCTCCGACAGTGCGGCGCTCCCTCAGCACTGACCCTCCCACAGTGCGGCGCTCCCTCAGCACTGACCCTCCGACAGTGCGGCGCTCCCTCAGCATTGACCCTCCGACAGTGCGGCTCTACCACACCACTGACCCTCCGACAGTGCGGCTCTCCCACAGCACTGACCCTCTTAATGTGCGGGGCTCCCTCAGCACTGATTCTCGGACAGTGCAGCACTCCCTCAGCACTGACCCTCCGACAGTGCGGCTCTCCCACAGCACTGACCCTCCGACAGTGCGGCGTTCCATCAGCACTGTCCCTCTGACAGTGCGGCTATCCCTCAGCACTGACCCTCCGACAGTGCAGCTCTCCCTCAGCACTGACCCTCCGACAGTGCGGCGCTCCCTCAGCACTGACCCTCCGACAGTGCGGCTCTCCTTCAGCACTGACCCTCCGACAGTGCGGCTCTCCCTCAGCACTGACCCTCCCACAGCGCGGCGCTCCCTCAGCACTGACCATCTCACAGTGCGGCTCTCCCTCAGCACTGACCCTCCGACAGTGCGGCATTCCCTCAGCACTGACCCTCCGACAATGCAGCTCTCCCTCAGCACTGACCCTCCGACAGTGCGGCACTCCCTCAGTACTGATGCTCCGACAGTGCGGCTCTCCCTCAGCACTGACCCTCCGACAGTGCGGCGCTCCCTCAGCACTGACCCTCCGACAGTGCGGCGCTCCCTCAGCACTGACACTCCGACAGTGCGGCTCTCCCTCAGCACTGACCCTCCGACAGTGCGGCTCTCCCTCAGCACTGACCCTCCGACAGTGCGGCTCTCCCTCAGCACTAACCCTACAACAGTGCAGCTCTCCCTCAGCACTGACCCTCCGACAGTGCGGCTGTCCCTCAGCACTAACCCTCCAACAGTGCGGCGCTCCATCAGCACTGACCCTCCCACAGTGCAGCGCTCCCTCAGAACTGACCCTCCGACAGTGCGGCGCTCCCTCAGTACTGACCCTCCAACAGTGCGGCTCTCCCTCAGCACTGACCCTCCGACACTCGGCACTCCCTCAGCACTGACCCTCCGACAGTGCGGCGCTCCCTCAGCACTGACCCTCTGACAGTGCATCTCCTCCTCAGCCCTGACCCTCCGACAGTGCGGCCTCCCTCAGTACTGACCCTCCGACAGTGCGGCGCTCCCTCAGCACTGACCCTCCGACAGGGCGGCGCGCCCTCAGCACTGACCCTCCGACAGGGCAGCGCTCCCTCAGCACTGACCCTCCCACAGTGCAGCGCTCCCTCAGAACTGACCCTCCGACAGTGCGGCGCTCCCTCAGTACTGACCCTCCAACAGTGCGGCTCTCCCTCAGCACTGACCCTCCGACACTCGGCACTCGCTCAGCACTGACCCTCCGACAGTGCGGCGCTCCCTCAGCACTGACCCTCTGACAGTGCAGCTCCTCCTCAGCACTGACCCTCCGACAGTGCGGCCTCCCTCAGTACTGACCCTCCGACAGTGCGGCGCTCCCTCAGCACTGACCCTCTGACAGTGCGGCGCTCCCTCAGCACTGACCTCCCACAGTGCGGCTCTCCCTCAGCACTGACCCTCCGACAGTGCGGCGATTCCTCAGCACTGACCCTCCGACAGTACTGCGCTCCGTCAGCACTGACCCTCCGACATTGCGGCGCAGCTTAGAACTGACCCTCCGACAGTGCGGCTCACCCTCAATACTGACCCTCCGACAGTGCGGCTCTCCCTCAGCACTGACCCTCCGACAGTGCGGCTCTCCCTCAGCACTGACCCTCCGACAGTGCAGCTCTCCCTCAGCACTGACCCTCCGACAGTGCGGCACTCCCTCAGCACAGACCCTCCGACAGTGCGGCTCTCCCTCAGCACTGACCCTCCGACAGTGCGGCGCTCCCTCAGCACTGACCCTCCGACAGTGCGGCTCTCCCTCAGCTCTGACCCTCCGACAGTGCGGCACTCCCTCAGCACTGACCCTCCGACAGTGCGGCTCTCCCTCAGCACTGACCCTCCGACTGTACTGCGCTCCCTCTGCACTGACCCTCCCATAGTGCGGCTCTCCCTCAGCACTGACCCTCCCACAGTGCGGCTCTCCCTCAGCACTGACCCTCCGACAGTGCTGCTTTCCCTCAGCACTAAACCCTCCGACAGTGCGGCGCTCCCTCAGCACTGACCCTCCCACAGTGCGGCGCTCCCTCAGCACTGACCCTCCGACAGTGCGGCGCTCCCTCAGCATTGACCCTCCGACAGTGCGGCTCTACCACACCACTGACCCTCCGACAGTGCGGCTCTCCCACAGCACTGACCCTCTTAATGTGCGGGGCTCCCTCAGCACTGATTCTCGGACAGTGCAGCACTCCCTCAGCACTGACCCTCCGACAGTGCGGCTCTCCCACAGCACTGACCCTCCGACAGTGCGGCGTTCCATCAGCACTGTCCCTCTGACAGTGCGGCTATCCCTCAGCACTGACCCTCCGACAGTGCAGCTCTCCCTCAGCACTGACCCTCCGACAGTGCGGCGCTCCCTCAGCACTGACCCTCCGACAGTGCGGCTCTCCTTCAGCACTGACCCTCCGACAGTGCGGCTCTCCCTCAGCACTGACCCTCCCACAGCGCGGCGCTCCCTCAGCACTGACCATCTCACAGTGCGGCTCTCCCTCAGCACTGACCCTCCGACAGTGCGGCATTCCCTCAGCACTGACCCTCCGACAATGCAGCTCTCCCTCAGCACTGACCCTCCGACAGTGCGGCACTCCCTCAGTACTGATGCTCCGACAGTGCGGCTCTCCCTCAGCACTGACCCTCCGACAGTGCGGCGCTCCCTCAGCACTGACCCTCCGACAGTGCGGCGCTCCCTCAGCACTGACACTCCGACAGTGCGGCTCTCCCTCAGCACTGACCCTCCGACAGTGCGGCTCTCCCTCAGCACTGACCCTCCGACAGTGCGGCTCTCCCTCAGCACTAACCCTACAACAGTGCAGCTCTCCCTCAGCACTGACCCTCCGACAGTGCGGCTGTCCCTCAGCACTAACCCTCCAACAGTGCGGCGCTCCATCAGCACTGACCCTCCCACAGTGCAGCGCTCCCTCAGAACTGACCCTCCGACAGTGCGGCGCTCCCTCAGTACTGACCCTCCAACAGTGCGGCTCTCCCTCAGCACTGACCCTCCGACACTCGGCACTCCCTCAGCACTGACCCTCCGACAGTGCGGCGCTCCCTCAGCACTGACCCTCTGACAGTGCATCTCCTCCTCAGCCCTGACCCTCCGACAGTGCGGCCTCCCTCAGTACTGACCCTCCGACAGTGCGGCGCTCCCTCAGCACTGACCCTCCGACAGGGCGGCGCGCCCTCAGCACTGACCCTCCGACAGGGCAGCGCTCCCTCAGCACTGACCCTCCCACAGTGCAGCGCTCCCTCAGAACTGACCCTCCGACAGTGCGGCGCTCCCTCAGTACTGACCCTCCAACAGTGCGGCTCTCCCTCAGCACTGACCCTCCGACACTCGGCACTCGCTCAGCACTGACCCTCCGACAGTGCGGCGCTCCCTCAGCACTGACCCTCTGACAGTGCAGCTCCTCCTCAGCACTGACCCTCCGACAGTGCGGCCTCCCTCAGTACTGACCCTCCGACAGTGCGGCGCTCCCTCAGCACTGACCCTCTGACAGTGCGGCGCTCCCTCAGCACTGACCTCCCACAGTGCGGCTCTCCCTCAGCACTGACCCTCCGACAGTGCGGCGATTCCTCAGCACTGACCCTCCGACAGTACTGCGCTCCGTCAGCACTGACCCTCCGACATTGCGGCGCAGCTTAGAACTGACCCTCCGACAGTGCGGCTCACCCTCAATACTGACCCTCCGACAGTGCGGCTCTCCCTCAGCACTGACCCTCCGACAGTGCGGCTCTCCCTCAGCACTGACCCTCCGACAGTGCAGCTCTCCCTCAGCACTGACCCTCCGACAGTGCGGCACTCCCTCAGCACAGACCCTCCGACAGTGCGGCTCTCCCTCAGCACTGACCCTCCGACAGTGCGGCGCTCCCTCAGCACTGACCCTCCGACAGTGCGGCTCTCCCTCAGCTCTGACCCTCCGACAGTGCGGCACTCCCTCAGCACTGACCCTCCGACAGTGCGGCTCTCCCTCAGCACTGACCCTCCGACTGTACTGCGCTCCCTCTGCACTGACCCTCCCATAGTGCGGCGCTCCCTCAGCACTGACCCTCCCACAGTGCGGCGCTCCCTCAGCACTGACCCTCCGACAGTGCGGCGCTCCCTCAGCATTGACCCTCCGACAGTGCGGCTCTACCACACCACTGACCCTCCGACAGTGCGGCTCTCCCACAGCACTGACCCTCTTTATTTGCGGGGCTCCCTCAGCACTGATTCTCGGACAGTGCAGCTCTCCCTCAGCACTGACCCTCCGACAGTGCGGCTCTCCCTCAGCACTGACCCTCCGACAGTTCGGCTCTCCCACAGCACTGACCCTCCGACAGTGCGGCGTTCCATCAGCACTGGCCCTCTGACAGTGCGGCTCTCCCTCAGTACTGACCCTCCGACAGTGCAGCTCTCCCTCAGCACTGACCCTCCGACAGTGCGGCGCTCCCTCAGCACTGACCCTCCGACAGTGCGGCTCTCCCACAGCACTGACCCTCCGACAGTGCGGCTCTCCCTCAGCACTGACCCTCCCACAGCGCGGCGCTCCCTCAGCACTGACCATCTCACAGTGCAGCTCTCCCTCAGCACTGACCCTCCGACAGTGTGGCATTCCCTCAGCACTGACCCTCCGACAATGCAGCGCTCCCTCAGCACTGACCCTCCCACAGTGCAGCTCTCCCTCAGCACTGACCCTCCGACAGTGCGGCGCTCCCTCAGCACTGACCCTCCGACAGTGCGGCGCTCCCTCAGCACTGACCCTCCCACAGTGCAGCGCTCCCTCAGCACTGACCCTCCCACAGTGCGGCGCTCCCTCAGCACTGACCCTCAGACAGTGCGGCTCTCCCTCAGCACTGACCCTCCGACAGTACTGCGCTCCCTCAGCACTGACACTCCGACAGTGCGGCACTCCCTCAGCACTGACCCTCCGACAGTACTGCGCTCCCTCAGCACTGACCCTCCGACAGTGCGGCTGTCCCTCAGCACTAACCCTCCAACAGTGCAGCTCTCCCTGAGCACTGACCCTCCGACAGTGCGGCGCTACCTCAGCACTGACCCTCCGACAGTGCGGCACTCCCTCAGCACTGACTCTCCGACACTCGGCACTCCCTCAGCACTGACCCTCCCACAGTGCGGCTCTCCCTCAGTACTGACCCTCCGACAGTGCGGCGCTCTCTCAGCACTGACCCTCCGACAGTGCGGCACTCCCTCAGCACTGACCCTCCGACAGTGCGGCGCTCCCTCAGCACTGACACTGCGACAGTGCGGCTCTCCCTCAGCACTGACGCTCCAACAGTGCGGCTCTCCCTCAGCACTGACCCTCCAACAGTGCGGCTCTCCCTCAGCACTGACCCTCCGACAGTGCAGCTCTCCCTCAGCACTGACCCTCCAACAGTGCGGCGCTCCCTCAGTACTGATGATCCGACTGTGCGGCAATCCCTCAGCACTGACCCTCCGACAGTGCGGCACTCCCTCAGCACTGACACTCCCACAGTGCGGCGCTCTCTCAGCACTGACCCTCCGACAGTGCGGCACTCCCTCAGCACTGACCCTCCGACATTGCGGCGCTCACTCAGCACTGACCCTCCGACAGTGCGGCTCTCCCTCAGCACTGACCCTCCGACAGTGCGGCGCTCCCTCAGCACTGACCCTCCCACAGTGCGGCTCTCCCTCAGCACTGACACCCCCACAGCGCGGCACTCCCACAGTACAGACCCTCCCACAGTGCAGCGCTCCCTCAGAACTGACCCTCCGACAGTGCGGCGCTCCCTCAGTACTGACCCTCCAACAGTGCGGCTCTCCCTCAGCACTGACCCTCCGACACTCGGCACTCCCTCAGCACTGACCCTCCGACAGTGCGGCGCTCCCTCAGCACTGACCCTCTGAAAGTGCAGCTCCTCCTCAGCCCTGACCCTCCGACAGTGCGGCCTCCCTCAGTACTGACCCTCCGACAGTGCGGCGCTCCCTCAGCACTGACCCTCCGACAGGGCGGCGCGCCCTCAGCACTGACCCTCCCACAGTGCGGCGCTCCCTCAGCACTGACCCTCCCACAGTGCAGCGCTCCCTCAGAACTGACCCTCCGACAGTGCGGCGCTCCCTCAGTACTGACCCTCCAACAGTGCGGCTCTCCCTCAGCACTGACCCTCCGACACTCGGCACTCCCTCAGCACTGACCCTCCGACAGTGCGGCGCTCCCTCAGCACTGACCCTCTGACAGTGCAGCTCCTCCTCAGCACTGACCCTCCGACAGTGCGGCCTCCCTCAGTACTGACCCTCCGACAGTGCGGCGCTCCCTCAGCACTGACCCTCTGACAGTGCGGCGCTCCCTCAGCACTGATCCTCCCACAGTGCGGCTCTCCCTCAGCACTGACCCTCCGACAGTGCGGCGATTCCTCAGCACTGACCCTCCGACAGTACTGCGCTCCGTCAGCACTGACCCTCCGACATTGCGGCGCACCCTCAGAACTGACCCTCCGACAGTGCGGCTCTCCCTCAATACTGACCCTCCGACAGTGCGGCTCTCCCTCAGCACTGACCCTCCGACAGTGCAGCTCTCCCTCAGCACTGACCCTCCGACAGTGCGGCACTCCCTCAGCACAGACCCTCCGTCAATGAGGCTCTCCCTCAGCACTGACCCTCCGACAGTGCGGCGCTCCCTCAGCACTGACCCTCCGACAGTGCGGCTCTCCCTCAGCTCTGACCCTCCGACAGTGCGGCACTCCCTCAGCACTGACCCTCCGACATTGCGGCTCTCCCTCAGCACTGACCCTCCGACTGTACTGCGCTCCCTCTGCACTGACCCTCCCATAGTGCGGCTCTCCCTCAGCACTGACCCTCCCACAGTGCGGCTCTCCCTCAGCACTGACCCTCCGACAGTGCTGCTTTCCCTCAGCACTAAACCCTCCGACAGTGCGGCGCTCCCTCAGCACTGACCCTCCCACAGTGCGGCGCTCCCTCAGCACTGACACTCCGACAGTGCGGCGCTCCCTCAGCATTGACCCTCCGACAGTGCGGCTCTACCACACCACTGACCCTCCGACAGTGCGGCTCTCCCACAGCACTGACCCTCTTAATGTGCGGGGCTCCCTCAGCACTGATTCTCGGACAGTGCAGCACTCCCTCAGCACTGACCCTCCGACAGTGCGGCTCTCCCTCAGCACTGACCCTCCGACAGTGCGGCGTTCCATCAGCACTGTCCCTCTGACAGTGCGGCTATCCCTCAGCACTGACCCTCCGACAGTGCAGCTCTCCCTCAGCACTGACCCTCCGACAGTGCGGCGCTCCCTCAGCACTGACCCTCCGACAGTGCGGCTCTCCCTCAGCACTGACCCTCCGACAGTGCGGCTCTCCCTCAGCACTGACCCTCCCACAGCGCGGCGCTCCCTCAGCACTGACCATCTCACAGTGCGGCTCTCCCTCAGCACTGACCCTCCGACAGTGCGGCATTCCCTCAGCACTGACCCTCCGACAATGCAGCTCTCCCTCAGCACTGACCCTCCGACAGTGCGGCACTCCCTCAGCACTGACTCTCCGACACTCGGCACTCCCTCAGCACTGACCCTCCCACAGTGCGGCTCTCCCTCAGCACTGCTCCTCCGACAGTGCGGCGCTCTCTCAGCACTGACCCTCCGACAGTGTGGCACTCCCTCAGCACTGACCCTCCGACAGTGCGGCGCTCCCTCAGCACTGACACTGCGACAGTGCGGCTCTCCCTCAGCCCTGATGCTCCAATAGTGCGGCTCTCCCTCAGCACTGCTCCTCCGACAGTACTGCACTCCCTCAGCACTGACCCTCCGACACTGCGGCTCTCCCTCAGCACTGACCCTCCGACAGTGCGGCTCTCCCTCAGCACTAACCCTCCAACAGTGCAGCTCTCCCTCAGCACTGACCCTCCGACAGTGCGGCACTCCCTCAGTAGTGACCCTCCCACAGTACGGCGATCCCTCAGCACTAACCCTCCGACAGTGCGGCACTCCCTCAGTACTGACACCCCGACAGTGCGGCTCTCCCTCAGCACTGACCCTCCCACAGTGCAGCTCTCCCTCAGCACTGACCCTCCGACAGTGCGGCGCTCCCTCAGCACTGACCCTCCGACAGTGCGGCGCTCCCTCAGCACTGACCCTCCCACAGTGCAGCGCTCCCTCAGCACTGACCCTCCCACAGTGCGGCGCTCCCTCAGCACTGACCCTCCGACAGTGCGGCTCTCCCTCAGCACTGACCCTCCGACAGTACTGCGCTCCCTCAGCACTGACACTCCGACAGTGCGGCACTCCCTCAGCACTGACCCTCCGACAGTACTGCGCTCCCTCAGCACTGACCCTCCGACAGTGCGGCTCTCCCTCAGCACTGACCCTCCGACAGTGCGGCTCTCCCTCAGCACTAACCCTACAACAGTGCAGCTCTCCCTCAGCACTGACCCTCCGACAGTGCGGCACTCCCTCAGCACTGACTCTCCGACACTCGGCACTCCCTCAGCACTGACCCTCCCACAGTGCGGCTCTCCCTCAGCACTGCTCCTCCGACAGTGCGGCGCTCTCTCAGCACTGACCCTCCGACAGTGTGGCACTCCCTCAGCACTGACCCTCCGACAGTGCGGCGCTCCCTCAGCACTGACACTGCGACAGTGCGGCTCTCCCTCAGCCCTGATGCTCCAATAGTGCGGCTCTCCCTCAGCACTGCTCCTCCGACAGTACTGCACTCCCTCAGCACTGACCCTCCGACACTGCGGCTCTCCCTCAGCACTGACCCTCCGACAGTGCGGCTCTCCCTCAGCACTAACCCTCCAACAGTGCAGCTCTCCCTCAGCACTGACCCTCCGACAGTGCGGCACTCCCTCAGTAGTGACCCTCCCACAGTACGGCGATCCCTCAGCACTAACCCTCCGACAGTGCGGCACTCCCTCAGTACTGACACCCCGACAGTGCGGCTCTCCCTCAGCACTGACCCTCCCACAGTGCAGCTCTCCCTCAGCACTGACCCTCCGACAGTGCGGCGCTCCCTCAGCACTGACCCTCCGACAGTGCGGCGCTCCCTCAGCACTGACCCTCCCACAGTGCAGCGCTCCCTCAGCACTGACCCTCCCACAGTGCGGCGCTCCCTCAGCACTGACCCTCCGACAGTGCGGCTCTCCCTCAGCACTGACCCTCCGACAGTACTGCGCTCCCTCAGCACTGACACTCCGACAGTGCGGCACTCCCTCAGCACTGACCCTCCGACAGTACTGCGCTCCCTCAGCACTGACCCTCCGACAGTGCGGCTGTCCCTCAGCACTAACCCTCCAACAGTGCAGCTCTCCCTCAGCACTGACCCTCCGACAGTGCTGCGCTACCTCAGCACTGACCCTCCGACAGTGCGGCACTCCCTCAGCACTGACTCTCCGACACTCGGCACTCCCTCAGCACTGACCCTCCCACAGTGCGGCTCTCCCTCAGTACTGACCCTCCGACAGTGCGGCGCTCTCTCAGCACTGACCCTCCGACAGTGCGGCACTCCCTCAGCACTGACCCTCCGACAGTGCGGCGCTCCCTCAGCACTGACACTGCGACAGTGCGGCTCTCCCTCAGCACTGACGCTCCAACAGTGCGGCTCTCCCTCAGCACTGACCCTCCAACAGTGCGGCTCTCCCTCAGCACTGACCCTCCGACAGTGCAGCTCTCCCTCAGCACTGACCCTCCAACAGTGCGGCGCTCCCTCAGTACTGATGATCCGACTGTGCGGCAATCCCTCAGCACTGACCCTCCGACAGTGCGGCACTGCCTCAGCACTGACCCTCCCACAGTGCGGCGCTCTCTCAGCACTGACCCTCCGACAGTGCGGCACTCCCTCAGCACTGACCCTCCGACATTGCGGCGCTCGCTCAGCACTGACCCTCCGACAGTGCGGCTCTCCCTCAGCACTGACCCTCCGACAGTGCGGCGCTCCCTCAGCACTGACCCTCCCACAGTGCGGCTCTCCCTCAGCACTGACACCCCCACAGCGCGGCACTCCCACAGTACAGACCCTCCCACAGTGCAGCGCTCCCTCAGAACTGACCCTCCGACAGTGCGGCGCTCCCTCAGTACTGACCCTCCAACAGTGCGGCTCTCCCTCAGCACTGACCCTCCGACACTCGGCACTCCCTCAGCACTGACCCTCCGACAGTGCGGCGCTCCCTCAGCACTGACCCTCTGACAGTGCAGCTCCTCCTCAGCACTGACCCTCCGACAGTGCGGCCTCCCTCAGTACTGACCCTCCGACAGTGCGGCGCTCCCTCAGCACTGACCCTCTGACAGTGCGGCGCTCCCTCAGCACTGACCCTCCCACAGTGCGGCTCTCCCTCAGCACTGACCCTCCGACAGTGCGGCGATTCCTCAGCACTGACCCTCCGACAGTACTGCGCTCCGTCAGCACTGACCCTCCGACATTGCGGCGCACCCTCAGAACTGACCCTCCGACAGTGCGGCTCTCCCTCAATACTGACCCTCCGACAGTGCGGCTCTCCCTCAGCACTGACCCTCCGACAGTGCGGCTCTCCCTCAGCACTGACCCTCCGACAGTGCAGCTCTCCCTCAGCACTGACCCTCCGACAGTGCGGCACTCCCTCAGCACAGACCCTCCGTCAATGAGGCTCTCCCTCAGCACTGACCCTCCGACAGTGCGGCGCTCCCTCAGCACTGACCCTCAGACAGTGCGGCTCTCCCTCAGCTCTGACCCTCCGACAGTGCGGCACTCCCTCAGCACTGACCCTCCGACAGTGCGGCTCTCCCTCAGCACTGACCCTCCGACTGTACTGCGCTCCCTCTGCACTGACCCTCCCATAGTGCGGCGCTCCCTCAGCACTGACCCTCCAACAGTGCTGCTTTCCCTCAGCACTAAACCCTCCGACAGTGCGGCGCTCCCTCAGCACTGACCCTCCCACAGTGCGGCGCTCCCTCAGCACTGACCCTCCGACAGTGCGGCGCTCCCTCAGCATTGACCCTCCGACAGTGCGGCTCTACCACACCACTGACCCTCCCACAGTGCGGCTCTCCCACAGCACTGACCCTCTTAATGTGCGGGGCTCCCTCAGCACTGATTCTCGGACAGTGCAGCACACCCTCAGCACTGACCCTCCGACAGTGCGGCTCTCCCACAGCACTGACCCTCCGACAGTGCGGCGTTCCATCAGCACTGTCCCTCTGACAGTGCGGCTATCCCTCAGCACTGACCCTCCGACAGTGCAGCTCTCCCTCAGCACTGACCCTCCGACAGTGCGGCGCTCCCTCAGCACTGACCCTCCGACAGTGCGGCTCTCCCTCAGCACTGACCCTCCGACAGTGCGGCTCTCCCTCAACACTGACCCTCCCACAGCGCGGCGCTCCCTCAGCACTGACCATCTCACAGTGCGGCTCTCCCTCAGCACTGACCATCTCACAGTGCGGCTCTCCCTCAGCACTGACCCTCCGACAGTGCGGCATTCCCTCAGCACTGACCCTCCGACAATGCAGCTCTCCCTCAGCACTGACCCTCCAACAGTGCGGCACTCCCTCAGTACTGATGCTCCGACAGTGCGGCTCTCCCTCAGCACTGACCCTCCGACAGTGCGGCGATCCCTCAGCACTGACCCTCCGACAGTGCGGCACTCCCTCAGCTCTGACCCTCCGACAGTGCGGCGCTCCCTCAGCACTGACCCTCCCACAGTGCGGCTCTCCCTCAGCACTGACCCTCCGACAGTGCGGCGCTCCCTCAGCACTGACACTCCGACAGTGCGGCTCTCCCTCAGCACTGACCCTCCGACAGTGCGGCTGTCCCTCAGCTCTAACCCTCCAACAGTGCAGCTCTCCCTCAGCACTGACCCTCCCACAGTGCGGCTCTCCCTCAGTACTGACCCTCCGACAGTGCGGCGCTCTCTCAGCACTGACCCTCCGACAGTGCGGCACTCCCTCAGCACTGACCCTCCGACAGTGCGGCGCTCCCTCAGCACTGACACTGCGACAGTGCGGCTCTCCCTCAGCCCTGACGCTCCAACAGTGCGGCTCTCCCTCAGCACTGCTCCTCCGACAGTACTGCACTCCCTCAGCACTGACCCTCCGACACTGCGGCTCTCCCTCAGCACTGACCCTCCGACAGTGTGGCTCTCCCTCAGCACTAACCCTCCAACAGTGCAGCTCTCCCTCAGCACTGACCCTCCGACAGTGCGGCACTCCCTCAGTAGTGACCCTCCCACAGTACGGCGATCCCTCAGCACTAACCCTCCGACAGTGCGGCACTCCCTCAGTACTGACACCCCGACAGTGCGGCTCTCCCTCAGCACTGACCCTCCAACAGTGCGGCTCTCCCTCAGCACTGACCCTCCGACAGTGCAGCTCTCCCTCAGCACTGACCCTCCCACAGTGCGGCACTCCCTCAGCACTGACCCTCCCACAGTGCGGCGCTCTCTCAGCACTGAC
The DNA here is from genome assembly GCA_026770705.1 of Isurus oxyrinchus. Classification (NCBI taxonomy): domain Eukaryota; kingdom Metazoa; phylum Chordata; class Chondrichthyes; order Lamniformes; family Lamnidae; genus Isurus; species Isurus oxyrinchus. Next base: position 289 of record JANJGN010004322.1, on the reverse strand, counting down.
CCTCCGACAGTGCGGCACTCCCCTCAGCACTGACCCTCCGACATTGCGGCGCTCGCTCAGCACTGACCCTCCGACAGTGCGGCTCTCCCTCAGCACTGACCCTCCAACAGTGCGGCTCTCCCTCAGCACTGACCCTCCGACAGTGCAGTGCTCCCTCAGCACTGACCCTCCCACAGTGCGGCGCTCCCTCAGCACTGACCCTCCCACAGCGCGGCACTCCCTCAGCACTGACCCTCCCACAGTGTGGCTCTCCCTCAGCACTGACACTCCGACAGTGCGGCTCTCCCTC
>JANJGN010004321.1:0-34417 GCA_026770705.1 Isurus oxyrinchus | reverse complement strand
GAGACGAAACAGCAACAGCTCGGTAGATAAAAGAGCCATAGTTTGGGAGATAAAACAGCCAGGGTTCGGGAGAAAAGCAGCTAGGGTTCGGGAGAAAAACAGCCATGGTTCGGGAGAAAAACAGCCAGGGTTCGGGAGAAAAACAGCCAGAGTTCGGGAGAAAAACAGCCAGAGTTCGGGAGAAAAACAGCCAGAGTTCGGGAGAAAAACAGCCAGAGTTCGGGAGAAAATCAGGCAGAGTACGGGAGAAAATCAGCCAGAGTTCAGGAGAAAAACAGCCAGAGTTCGGGAGATAAAACAGCCAGAGTACGGGAGATACAACAGCCAGGATTCGGTAAAAAAAACAGCCAGGGTTCGGGAGATAAAAAGCCATGGTTCGGGACAAAAACAGCCAGGGTACGGGAGAAAAACAGCCAGAGTTTGGGAGAACAACAGCCAGAGTTCGGGAGAAAAACAGCAGGATTTCGGGAGAAAAACAGCGAGGGTTCGGGAAAAAAACAGCAAGAGTTCGGGAGACAAACAGCCAGAGTTCAGGAGAAAAACAGCCAGAGTTTGGGAGAAAAACAGCCAGAGTTCGGGAGGAAAACAGCAAGAGTTTGGGAGAAAAACAGCCAGAGTTCTGGAGAAAAACAGCCAGAGTTCGGGAGAAAAACAGCCAGGGTTCGAGAGAAAAACAGCCAGAGTTTGGTAGAAAAACAGCCAGGTTTCGGGAGAAAAATAGCCAGGGTTCGGGAGATAAACAGCAAGAGTCTGGGAGATAAACCTGAGAGAGTTGAGCTGATAAAGCAGCAAGAGTTCAAGAGACGAAACAGCAACAGTTTGGGAGAAAAACAGAGGGGGTTTGGGAGATAAAACAGCCATAGTTCGGGAGAAAAACAGCCTCAGTTCGGAGATAAAACAGGCATAGTTCGGGTGATAAAACAGACATAGTTTGGGAGATAAAACAGCCAGGGTTCGGGAGAAAAGCAGCTAGGGTTCGGGAGAAAAACAGCGAGGGTTCGGGAGAAAAACAGCCAGGGTTTGGGAGAAAAACAGCCAGGGTTCGGGAGAAAAACAGCCAGAGTTCGGGAGAAAAACAACCAGAGTTCGGGAGAAAATCAGCCAGAGTACGGGAGAAAATCAGCCAGAGTTCAGGAGAAAAACAGTCAGAGTTCGGGAGATAAAACAGCCAGAGTTCGGGAAAAAAACAGCCAGATTTCAGGAAAAAAACAGCCAGGGTTCGGGAGAAAAACAGCCATGGTTCGGGACAAAAACAGCCAGGGTACGGGAGAAAAACAGCCAGAGTTTGGGAGAACAACAGCCAGAGTTCGGGAGAAAAACAGCAGGATTTCGGGAGAAAAAACAGCCAGAGTTTTGGAGAAAAACAGCCAGAGTTCGGGAGAAAAACAGCGAGGGTTCGGGAAAAAAACAGCAAGAGTTCGGGAGAAAAACAGCCAGAGTTCAGGAGAAAAACAGCCAGAGTTTGGGAGAAAAACAGCCAGAGTTCAGGAGGAAAACAGCAAGAGTATGGGAGAAAAACAGCCAGAGTTCTGGAGAAAAGCAGCCAGAGTTCGGGGTAAAAACAGCCAGGGTTCGAGAGAGAAACAGCCAGAGTTTGGTAGAAAAACAGCCAGGTTGCGGGAGAAAAATAGCCAGGGTTCGGGAGATAAACAGCAAGAGTCTGGGAGATAAACCTGAGAGAGTTGAGCTGATAAAGCAGCAAGAGTTCAAGAGACGAAACAGCAACAGTTTGGGAGAAAAACAGAGGGGGTTTGGGAGATAAAACAGCCATAGTATGGGAGATAAAGCAGCCAGAGTTCGGGAGAAAAACAGCCAGGTTTCGGGAGAAAAACAGCCTGGGTTCCGGAAAAAAACACTCAGGGCTCCGGTACAAAACAGCCAGGGTTCTGGAGAAAAACATCCAGGGTTCAGGAGAAAACAGCCAGAGCTCAGGAGAAAAACCTGAGCAAGTTGAGTGCATAAAGCAGTAAGAGTTCAAGAGACGAAACAGCAACAGTTCGGTAGATAAAAGAGCCATAGTTTGGGAGATAAAACAGCCAGGGTTCGGGAGAAAAGCAGCTAGGGTTCGGGAGAAAAACAGCCAGGGTTCGGGAGAAAAACAGCCAGGGTTCGGGAGTAAAACAGCCAGAGTTCGGGAGATAAACAGCCGGAGTTCGGGAGATAAAACAGCCATAGTTCGAGAGATAAAACAGCAAGACTTCAGGAGAAAAACAGCCGGGGTTCGGGAGAAAAACAGCCAGGGTTCGGGAGAAAAACAGCCTGGGTTCTGGAGAAAAACATCCAGGGTTCAGGAGAAAAACAGCCAGAGATCAGGAGAAAAACCTGAGCAAGTTGAGTGCATAAAGCAGTAAGAGTTCTAGAGACGAAACAGCAACAGCTCGGTAGATAAAAGAGCCATAGTTTGGGAGATAAAACAGCCAGGGTTCGGGAGAAAAGCAGCTAGGGTTCGGGAGAAAAACAGCCATGGTTCGGGAGAAAAACAGCCAGGGTTCGGGAGAAAAACAGCCAGAGTTCGGGAGAAAAACAGCCAGAGTTCGGGAGAAAAACAGCCAGAGTTCGGGAGAAAAACAGCCAGAGTTCGGGAGAAAATCAGGCAGAGTACGGGAGAAAATCAGCCAGAGTTCAGGAGAAAAACAGCCAGAGTTCGGGAGATAAAACAGCCAGAGTACGGGAGATACAACAGCCAGGATTCGGTAAAAAAAACAGCCAGGGTTCGGGAGATAAAAAGCCATGGTTCGGGACAAAAACAGCCAGGGTACGGGAGAAAAACAGCCAGAGTTTGGGAGAACAACAGCCAGAGTTCGGGAGAAAAACAGCAGGATTTCGGGAGAAAAACAGCGAGGGTTCGGGAAAAAAACAGCAAGAGTTCGGGAGACAAACAGCCAGAGTTCAGGAGAAAAACAGCCAGAGTTTGGGAGAAAAACAGCCAGAGTTCGGGAGGAAAACAGCAAGAGTTTGGGAGAAAAACAGCCAGAGTTCTGGAGAAAAACAGCCAGAGTTCGGGAGAAAAACAGCCAGGGTTCGAGAGAAAAACAGCCAGAGTTTGGTAGAAAAACAGCCAGGTTTCGGGAGAAAAATAGCCAGGGTTCGGGAGATAAACAGCAAGAGTCTGGGAGATAAACCTGAGAGAGTTGAGCTGATAAAGCAGCAAGAGTTCAAGAGACGAAACAGCAACAGTTTGGGAGAAAAACAGAGGGGGTTTGGGAGATAAAACAGCCATAGTTCGGGAGAAAAACAGCCTCAGTTCGGGAGATAAAACAGGCATAGTTCGGGTGATAAAACAGACATAGTTTGGGAGATAAAACAGCCAGGGTTCGGGAGAAAAGCAGCTAGGGTTCGGGAGAAAAACAGCGAGGGTTCGGGAGAAAAACAGCCAGGGTTTGGGAGAAAAACAGCCAGGGTTCGGGAGAAAAACAGCCAGAGTTCGGGAGAAAAACAACCAGAGTTCGGGAGAAAATCAGCCAGAGTATGGGAGAAAATCAGCCAGAGTTCAGGAGAAAAACAGTCAGAGTTCGGGAGATAAAACAGCCATAGTTCGGGAGATATAACAGCCAGGATTCGGGAGAAAAACAGGCAGGGTTCAGGAGAGAAACCTGAGAGAGTTGAGCGCATAAAGCAGCAAGAGTTCAAGAGACGAAACAGCAACAGTTTGGGAGAAAAACAGAGGGGGTTTGGGAGATAAAACAGCCATAGTATGGGAGATAAAGCAGCCAGAGTTCGGGAGAAAAACAGCCAGGGTTCGGGAGAAAAAACAGCCTGGGTTCGGGAGAAATACAGCCAGGGTTCCGGAAAAAAACACTCAGGGCTCCGGTACAAAACAGCCAGGGTTCTGGAGAAAAACATCCAGGGTTCAGGAGAAAACAGCCAGAGCTCAGGAGAAAAACCTGAGCAAGTTGAGTGCATAAAGCAGTAAGAGTTCAAGAGACGAAACAGCAACAGTTCGGTAGATAAAAGAGCCATAGTTTGGGAGATAAAACAGCCAGGGTTCGGGAGAAAAGCAGCTAGGGTTCGGGAGAAAAACAGCCAGGGTTCGGGAGATAAACAGCCAGGGTTCGGGAGTAAAACAGCCAGAGTTCGGGAGAAAAACAGCCGGAGTTCGGGAGAAAAAACAGCCAGAGTTCGGGAGATAAAACAGCCATAGTTCGGGAGATACAAGAGACAGGATTCGGGAGAAAAACAGCCAGGTTTCAGGAGAGAAACCTGAGAGAGTTGAGCGCATAAAGCAGCAAGAGTTCAAGAGACGAAACAGCAACAGTTTGGGAGAAAAACAGCCGGAGTTCGGGAGATAAAACAGCCAGAGTTCGGGAGAAAAACAGCCAGATTTCAGGAAAAAAACAGCCAGGGTTCGGGAGAAAAACAGCCATGGTTCGGGACAAAAACAGCCAGGGTACGGGAGAAAAACAGCCAGAGTTTGGGAGAACAACAGCCAGAGTTCGGGAGAAAAACAGCAGGATTTCGGGAGAAAAACAGCCAGAGTTTTGGAGAAAAACAGCCAGAGTTCGGGAGAAAAACAGCGAGGGTTCGGGAGAAAAACAGCAAGAGTTCAGGAGAAAAACAGCCAGAGTTCAGGAGAAAAACAGCCAGAGTTTGGGAGAAAAACAGCCAGAGTTCAGGAGGAAAACAGCAAGAGATTGGGAGAAATACAGCCAGAGTTCTGGAGAAAAGCAGCCAGAGTTCGGGAGAAAAACAGCCAGGGTTCGAGAGAAAAACAGCCAGAGTTTGGTAGAAAAACAGGCAGGTTGCGGGAGAAAAATAGCCAGGGTTCGGGAGATAAACAGCAAGAGTCTGGGAGATAAACCTGAGAGAGTTGAGCGCATAAAGCAGCAAGAGTTCAAGAGACGAAACAGCAACAGTTTGGGAGAAAAACAGCCGGAGTTCGGGAGATAAAACAGCCAGAGTTCGGGAAAAAAACAGCCAGATTTCAGGAAAAAAACAGCCAGGGTTCGGGAGAAAAACAGCCATGGTTCGGGACAAAAACAGCCAGGGTACGGGAGAAAAACAGCCAGAGTTTGGGAGAACAACAGCCAGAGTTCGGGAGAAAAACAGCAGGATTTCGGGAGAAAAACAGCCAGAGTTTTGGAGAAAAACAGCCAGAGTTCGGGAGAAAAACAGCGAGGGTTCGGGAGAAAAACAGCAAGAGTTCGGGAGAAAAACAGCCAGAGTTCAGGAGAAAAACAGCCAGAGTTTGGGAGAAAAACAGCCAGAGTTCAGGAGGAAAACAGCAAGAGTTTGGGAGAAAAACAGCCAGAGTTCTGGAGAAAAGCAGCCAGAGTTCGGGGGAAAAACAGCCAGGGTTCGAGAGAAAAACAGCCAGAGTTTGTTAGAAAAACAGCCAGGTTGCGGGAGAAAAATAGCCAGGTTTCGGGAGGTAAACAGCAAGAGTCTGGGAGATAAACCTGAGAGAGTTGAGCTGATAAAGCAGCAAGAGTTCAAGAGACGAAACAGCAACAGTTTGGGAGAAAAACAGAGGGGGTTTGGGAGATAAAACAGCCATAGTATGGGAGATAAAGCAGCCAGAGTTCGGGAGAAAAACAGCCAGGGTTCGGAGAAAAACAGCCTGGGTTCGGGAGAAAAACAGCCAGGGTTCCGGAAAAAAACAGTCAGGGCTCCGGTACAAAACAGCCAGGGTTCTAGAGAAAAACAGCCAGGGTTCAGGAGAAAACAGCCCGAGCTCAGGAGAAAAACCTGTGCAAGTTCAGTGCATAAAGCAGTAAGATTTCAAGAGACGAAACAGCAACAGTTCGGTAGATAAAAGAGCCATAGTTTGGGAGATAAAACAGCCAGGGTTCGGGAGAAAAGCAGCTAGGGTTCGGGAGAAAAACAGCCAGGGTTCGGGAGAAACACAGCCAGGGTTCGGGAGTAAAACAGCCAGATTTCGGGAGAAAAACAGCCGGAGTTCGGGAGAAAAAACAGCCAGAGTTCGGGAGATACAAGAGCCATAGTTCGGGAGATACAAGAGCCAGGATTCGGGAGAAAAACAGCCAGGGTTCAGGAGAGAAACCTGAGAGAGTTGAGCGCATAAAGCAGCAAGTGTTCAAGAGACGAAACAGCAACAGTTTGGGAGAAAAACAGCCGGAGTTCAGGAGATAAAACAGCCAGAGTTCGGGAGAAAAACAGCCAGATTTGAGGAAAAAAACACCCAGGTTCGAGAGAAAAACAGCCATGGTTCGGGACAAAACCAGCCAGGGTACGGGAGAAAAACAGCCAGAGTTTGGGAGAACAACAGCCAGAGTTCAGGAGACAAACAGCAGGATTTCGGGAGAAAAACAGCCAGAGTTTTGGAGAAAAACAGCCAGACATCGGGAGAAAAGCAGACAGAGTTCGGGAGAAAAACAGCCAGGGTTCGAGAGAAAAACAGCCAGAGTTTGGTAGAAAAACAGCCAGGTTGCGGGAGAAAAATAGCCAGGGTTCGGGAGATAAACAGCAAGAGTCTGGGAGATAAACCTGAGAGAGTTGAGCTGATAAAGCAGCAAGAGTTCAAGAGACGAAACAGCAACAGTTTGGGAGAAAAACAGAGGGGGTTTGGGAGATAAAACAGCCATAGTATGGGAGATAAAGCAGCCAGAGTTCAGGAGAAAAACAGCCAGGGTTCGGGAGAAAAACAGCCAGGGTTCCGGAAAAAAACACTCAGGGCTCCGGTACAAAACAGCCAGGGTTCTAGAGAAAAACATCCAGGGTTCAGGAGAAAACAGCCAGAGCTCAGTGCATAAAGCAGTAAGAGTTCAAGAGACGAAACAGCAACAGTTCGGTAGATAAAAGAGCCATAGTTTGGGAGATAAAACAGCCAGGGTTCGGGAGAAAAGCAGCTAGGGTTCGGGAGAAAAACAGCCAGTGTTCGGGAGAAAAACAGCCAGGGTTCGGGAGTAAAACAGCCAGAGTTCGGGAGAAAAACAGCCAGAGTTCGGGAGATAAAACAGCCATAGTTCGAGAGATAAAACAGCAAGACTTCAGGAGAAAAACAGCCGGGGTTCGGGAGAAAAACAGCCAGGGTTCGGGAGAAAAACAGCCTGGGTTCTGGAGAAAAACATCCAGGGTTCAGGAGAAAAACAGCCAGAGATCAGGAGAAAAACCTGAGCAAGTTGAGTGCATAAAGCAGTAAGAGTTCTAGAGACGAAACAGCAACAGCTCGGTAGATAAAAGAGCCATAGTTTGGGAGATAAAACAGCCAGGGTTCGGGAGAAAAGCAGCTAGGGTTCGGGAGAAAAACAGCCATGGTTCGGGAGAAAAACAGCCAGGGTTCGGGAGAAAAACAGCCAGAGTTCGGGAGAAAAACAGCCAGAGTTCGGGAGAAAAACAGCCAGAGTTCGGGAGAAAAACAGCCAGAGTTCGGAAGAAAATCAGGCAGAGTACGGGAGAAAATCAGCCAGAGTTCAGGAGAAAAACAGCCAGAGTTCGGGAGATAAAACAGCCATAGTCCGGGAGATACAACAGCCAGGATTCGGGAAAAAAACAGCCAGGGTTCGGGAGATAAACAGCCATGGTTCGGGACAAAAACAGCTAGGGTACGGGAGAAAAACAGCCAGAGTTTGGGAGAACAACAGCCAGAGTTCGGGAGAAAAACAGCAGGATTTCGGGAGAAAAACAGCGAGGGTTCGGGAAAAAAACAGCAAGAGTTCGGGAGACAAACAACCAGAGTTCAGGAGAAAAACAGCCAGAGTTTGGAGAAAAACAGCCAGAGTTCGGGAGGAAAACAGCAAGAGTTTGGGAGAAAAACAGCCAGAGTTCTGGAGAAAAACTGCCAGAGTTCGGGAGAAAAACAGCCAGGGTTTTAGAGAAAAACAGCCAGAGTTTGGTAGAAAAACAGCCAGGTTTCGGGAGAAAAATAGCCAGGGTTCGGGAGATAAACAGCAAGAGTCTGGGAGATAAACCTGAGAGAGTTGAGCTGATAAAGCAGCAAGAGTTCAAGAGACGAAACAGCAACAGTTTGGGAGAAAAACAGAGAGGGTTTGGGAGATAAAACAGCCATAGTATGGGAGAAAAACAGCCTCAGTTCGGGAGATAAAACAGGCATAGTTCGGGTGATAAAACAGACATAGTTCGGGAGATAAAACAGCCAGAGTTCGGGAGTAAAACAGCCAGGGTTCGGGAGAAAAGCAGCCAGGGTTCGGGAGAAAAACAGCCAGGGTATGGGAGAAAAAAACAGCCAGGGTTCGGGAGAAAAACAGCCAGGGTTCGGGAGAAAAACAGCCAGGGTTCAGGAGAAAAACAGTCAGGGTTCGGGAGGAAAACAGCCAGGGTTCAGGAGAAAAACAACCAGAGCTCAGGAGAAAAACCTGAGAGAGTTGAGCGCATAAAGCAGCAAGAGTTCAAGAGACGAGACAGCAACAGTTTGGGAGAAAAACAGCCGGAGTTCGGGAGATAAAACAGCCATTGTTCGAGAGATAAAACAGCAAGACTTCAGGAGAAAAACAGCAAGGGTTCGGGAGAAAAACAGCCAGGGTTCGGGAGAAAAACATCCTGGGTTCGGGAGAAAAACAGCCAGGGTTCCGGAAAAAAACAGTCAGGGCTCCGGTACAAAACAGCCAGGGTTCTGGAGAAAAACATCCAGGGTTCAGGAGAAAAACAGCCAGAGCTCAGGAGAAAAACCTGAGCAAGTTGGGTGCATAAAGCAGTAAGAGATCAAGAGACGGAACAGCAACAGTTCGGTAGATAAAAGGGCCAAAATTTGGGAGATAAAACAGCCAGGGTTCCGCAGAAAAACAGCTAGGGTTCGGGAGAAAAACAGCCAGGGTTTGGGAGAAAAACAGCCAGGGTTCGGGAGAAAAACAGACAGGGTTCGAGAGAAAAATAGCCAGAGTTTGGTAGAAAAACAGCCAGGTTTCGGGAGAAAAATAGCCAGAATTCGGGAGATAAACAGCAAGAGTCTGGGAGATAAACCTGAGAGAGTTGAGCTGATAAAGCAGCACGAGTTCAGGAGACGAAACAGCAACAGTTTGGGAGAAAAACAGAGGGGGTTTGGGAGATAATACAGCCATAGTTCGGGAGAAAAACAGCCATAGTTCGGGAGATAAAACAGCCAGGTTTCGGGAGAAAAACAGCCAGGGTTCGGGAGAAAAACAGCCAGAGTTCGGGAGATAAAACAGGCATAGTTCGGGTGATAAAACAGCCATAGTTTGGGAGATAAAACAGCCAGTGTTCGGGAGATAAAACAGCCAGAGTTCGGGAGTAAAACAGCCAGGGTTCGGGAGAAAAGCAGCCAGGGTTCGGGAGAAAAACAGCCAGGGTTTGGGAGAAAAAAACAGCCAGGTTTCGGGAGAAAAGCAGCCAGGGTTCGGGAGAAAAACAGCCAGGGTTTGGGAGAAAAAAACAGCCAGGGTTCGGGAGAAAAACAGCCAGGGTTCGGGAGAAAAACAGCCAGGGTTCAGGAGAAAAACAGCCAGAGCTCAGGAGAAAAACCTGAGCAAGTTGGGTGCATAAAGCAGTAAGAGATCAAGAGACGGAACAGCAACAGTTCGGTAGATAAAAGGGCCAAAATTTGGGAGATAAAACAGCCAGGGTTCCGCAGAAAAACAGCTAGGGTTCGGGAGAAAAACAGCCAGGGTTTGGGAGAAAAACAGCCAGGGTTCGGGAGAAAAACAGACAGGGTTCGAGAGAAAAATAGCCAGAGTTTGGTAGAAAAACAGCCAGGTTTCGGGAGAAAAATAGCCAGAATTCGGGAGATAAACAGCAAGAGTCTGGGAGATAAACCTGAGAGAGTTGAGCTGATAAAGCAGCACGAGTTCAGGAGACGAAACAGCAACAGTTTGGGAGAAAAACAGAGGGGGTTTGGGAGATAATACAGCCATAGTTCGGGAGAAAAACAGCCATAGTTCGGGAGATAAAACAGCCAGGTTTCGGGAGAAAAACAGCCAGGGTTCGGGAGAAAAACAGCCAGAGTTCGGGAGATAAAACAGGCATAGTTCGGGTGATAAAACAGCCATAGTTTGGGAGATAAAACAGCCAGTGTTCGGGAGATAAAACAGCCAGAGTTCGGGAGTAAAACAGCCAGGGTTCGGGAGAAAAGCAGCCAGGGTTCGGGAGAAAAACAGCCAGGGTTTGGGAGAAAAAAACAGCCAGGTTTCGGGAGAAAAGCAGCCAGGGTTCGGGAGAAAAACAGCCAGGGTTTGGGAGAAAAAAACAGCCAGGGTTCGGGAGAAAAACAGCCAGGGTTCGGGAGAAAAACAGCCAGGGTTCAGGAGAAAAATAGCCAGAGCTCAGGAGAAAAACCTGAGCGAGTTGAGCGCATAAAGCAGCAAGAGTTCAACAGACGAAACAGCAACAGTTCCGGAGAAAAACATCCGGAGTTAGGGAGATAAAACAGCCATAGTATGGGAGATAAAGCAGCCAGACTTCGGAAGAAAAACAGCCAGGGTTCGGGAGAAAAACAGCCAGAGTCTGGGAGAAAAACAGCCAGAGTTCGGGAGAAAAACAGCCAGAGTTCGGGTGAATAACCTGAGAGAGTTGTGCGCATAAAGCAGCAACAGTTCAAGAGACGAAACAGCAAAAGTTTGGGAGAAAAACAGCAGGAGTTCGGGAGATAAAACAGCCAGGTTTCGGGAGAAAAACAGCCAGGGTTCGGGAGAAATACAGCCTGAGTTTGGGAGAATAACAGCCAAAGTTTGGGAGAAAAACTGCCAGAGTTCGGGAGAAAAACTGCCAGAGGTCGGGTGAAGAACAGCCAGAGTTCGGGAGAAAAACAGCCAGAGTAAGGCAGAAAAACAGCCAGAGTAAGGCAGAAAAACAGCCAGAATTCGGGAGAAAAACAGCCTGGGTTCGGGAGAAAAACAGCCAGGGTTCTGGAAAAAAACAGCCAGGGTTCTGGAGAAAAACATCCAGGGTTCAGGAGAAAAACAGCCAGAGCTCAGGAGAAAAACCTGAGCAAGTTGAGTGCATAAAGTAGTAAGAGTTCAAGAGACGAAACAGCAACAGTTCGGTAGATAAAAGAGCCAAAGTTTGGGAGATAAAACAGCCAGGGTTCCGGAGAAAAACAGCCAGGGTTCCGGAGAAAAACAGCCAGGGTTCGGGAGATAAAACAGCCATAGTTCGGGAGATACAAGAGCCAGGATTCGGGAGAAAAACAGCCAGGGTTCAGGAGAGAAACCTGAGAGAGTTGAGTGCATAAAGCAGCAAGAGTTCAAGAGACGAAACAGCAACAGTTTGGGAGAAAAACAGCCGGAGTTCGGGAGATAAAACAGCCAGAGTTCGGGAGAAAAACAGCCAGATTTCAGGAAAAAAACAGCCAGGGTTCGGGAGAAAAACAGCCATGGTTCGGGACAAAACCGGCCAGGGTACGGGAGAAAAACAGCCAGAGTTTGGGAGAACAACAGCCAGAGTTCGGGAGAAAAACAGCAGGATTTCGGGAGAAAAACAGCCAGAGTTTTGGAGAAAAACAGCCAGAGTTCGGGAGAAAAACAGCGAGGGTTCGGGAGAAAAACAGCAAGATTTCGGGAGAAAAACAGCCAGAGTTCAGGAGAAAAACAGCCAGAGTTTGGGAGAAAAACAGCCAGAGTTCAGGAGGAAAACAGCAAGAGTTTGGGAGAAAAACAGCCAGAGTTCTGGAGAAAAGCAGCCAGAGTTCGGGAGAAAAACAGCCAGGGTTTGAGAGAAAAACAGCCAGAGTTTGGTAGAAAAACAGCCAGGTTGCGGGAGAAAAATAGCCAGGGTTCGCGAGATAAACAGCAAGAGTCTGGGAGATAAACCTGAGAGAGTTGAGCTGATAAAGCAGCAAGAGTTCAAGAGACGAAACAGCAACAGTTTGGGAGAAAAACAGAGGGGGTTTGGGAGATAAAACAGCCATAGTATGGGAGATAAAGCAGCCAGAGTTCGGGAGAAAAACAGCCAGGGTTCAGGAGAAAAACAGTCAGGGTTCGGGAGGAAAACAGCCAGGGTTCAGGAGAAAAACAACCAGAGCTCAGGAGAAAAACCTGAGAGAGTTGAACGCATAAAGCAGCAAGAGTTCAAGAGACGAGACAGCAACAGTTTGGGAGAAAAACAGCCGGAGTTCGGGAGATAAAACAGCCATTGTTCGAGAGATAAAACAGCAAGACTTCAGGAGAAAAACAGCAAGGGTTCGGGAGAAAAACAGCCAGGGTTCGGGAGAAAAACATCCTGGGTTCGGGAGAAAAACAGCCAGGGTTCCGGAAAAAAAACAGTCAGGGCTCCGGTACAAAACAGCCAGGGTTCTGGAGAAAAACATCCAGGGTTCAGGAGAAAAACAGCCAGAGCTCAGGAGAAAAACCTGAGCAAGTTGGGTGCATAAAGCAGTAAGAGATCAAGAGACGGAACAGCACCAGTTCGGTAGATAAAAGGGCCAAAATTTGGGAGATAAAACAGCCAGGGTTCCGCAGAAAAACAGCTAGGGTTCGGGAGAAAAACAGCCAGGGTTTGGGAGAAAAACAGCCAGGGTTCGGGAGAAAAACAGACAGGGTTCGAGAGAAAAATAGCCAGAGTTTGGTAGAAAAACAGCCAGGTTTCGGGAGAAAAATAGCCAGAATTCGGGAGATAAACAGCAAGAGTCTGGGAGATAAACCTGAGAGAGTTGAGCTGATAAAGCAGCACGAGTTCAGGAGACGAAACAGCAACAGTTTGGGAGAAAAACAGAGGGGGTTTGGGAGATAATACAGCCATAGTTCGGGAGAAAAACAGCCATAGTTCGGGAGATAAAACAGCCAGGTTTCGGGAGAAAAACAGCCAGGGTTCGGGAGAAAAACAGCCAGAGTTCGGGAGATAAAACAGGCATAGTTCGGGTGATAAAACAGCCATAGTTTGGGAGATAAAACAGCCAGTGTTCGGGAGATAAAACAGCCAGAGTTCGGGAGTAAAACAGCCAGGGTTCGGGAGAAAAGCAGCCAGGGTTCGGGAGAAAAACAGCCAGGGTTTGGGAGAAAAAAACAGCCAGGGTTCGGGAGAAAAGCAGCCAGGGTTCGGGAGAAAAACAGCCAGGGTTTGGGAGAAAAAAACAGCCAGGGTTCGGGAGAAAAACAGCCAGGGTTCGGGAGAAAAACAGCCAGGGTTCAGGAGAAAAACAGCCAGAGCTCAGGAGAAAAACCTGAGCAAGTTGGGTGCATAAAGCAGTAAGAGATCAAGAGACGGAACAGCAACAGTTCGGTAGATAAAAGGGCCAAAATTTGGGAGATAAAACAGCCAGGGTTCCGCAGAAAAACAGCTAGGGTTCGGGAGAAAAACAGCCAGGGTTTGGGAGAAAAACAGCCAGGGTTCGGGAGAAAAACAGACAGGGTTCGAGAGAAAAATAGCCAGAGTTTGGTAGAAAAACAGCCAGGTTTCGGGAGAAAAATAGCCAGAATTCGGGAGATAAACAGCAAGAGTCTGGGAGATAAACCTGAGAGAGTTGAGCTGATAAAGCAGCACGAGTTCAGGAGACGAAACAGCAACAGTTTGGGAGAAAAACAGAGGGGGTTTGGGAGATAATACAGCCATAGTTCGGGAGAAAAACAGCCATAGTTCGGGAGATAAAACAGCCAGGTTTCGGGAGAAAAACAGCCAGGGTTCGGGAGAAAAACAGCCAGAGTTCGGGAGATAAAACAGGCATAGTTCGGGTGATAAAACAGCCATAGTTTGGGAGATAAAACAGCCAGTGTTCGGGAGATAAAACAGCCAGAGTTCGGGAGTAAAACAGCCAGGGTTCGGGAGAAAAGCAGCCAGGGTTCGGGAGAAAAACAGCCAGGGTTTGGGAGAAAAAAACAGCCAGGTTTCGGGAGAAAAGCAGCCAGGGTTCGGGAGAAAAACAGCCAGGGTTTGGGAGAAAAAAACAGCCAGGGTTCGGGAGAAAAACAGCCAGGGTTCGGGAGAAAAACAGCCAGGGTTCAGGAGAAAAATAGCCAGAGCTCAGGAGAAAAACCTGAGCGAGTTGAGCGCATAAAGCAGCAAGAGTTCAACAGACGAAACAGCAACAGTTCCGGAGAAAAACATCCGGAGTTAGGGAGATAAAACAGCCATAGTATGGGAGATAAAGCAGCCAGACTTCGGAAGAAAAACAGCCAGGGTTCGGGAGAAAAACAGCCAGAGTCCGGGAGAAAAACAGCCAGAGTTCGGGAGAAAAACAGCCAGAGTTCGGGTGAATAACCTGAGAGAGTTGTGCGCATAAAGCAGCAACAGTTCAAGAGACGAAACAGCAAAAGTTTGGGAGAAAAACAGCAGGAGTTCGGGAGATAAAACAGCCAGGTTTCGGGAGAAAAACAGCCAGGGTTCGGGAGAAATACAGCCTGAGTTTGGGAGAATAACAGCCAAAGTTTGGGAGAAAAACTGCCAGAGTTCGGGAGAAAAACTGCCAGAGGTCGGGTGAAGAACAGCCAGAGTTCGGGAGAAAAACAGCCAGAGTAAGGCAGAAAAACAGCCAGAGTAAGGCAGAAAAACAGCCAGAATTCGGGAGAAAAACAGCCTGGGTTCGGGAGAAAAACAGCCAGGGTTCTGGAAAAAAACAGCCAGGGTTCTGGAGAAAAACATCCAGGGTTCAGGAGAAAAACAGCCAGAGCTCAGGAGAAAAACCTGAGCAAGTTGAGTGCATAAAGTAGTAAGAGTTCAAGAGACGAAACAGCAACAGTTCGGTAGATAAAAGAGCCAAAGTTTGGGAGATAAAACAGCCAGGGTTCCGGAGAAAAACAGCCAGGGTTCCGGAGAAAAACAGCCAGGGTTCGGGAGATAAAACAGCCATAGTTCGGGAGATACAAGAGCCAGGATTCGGGAGAAAAACAGCCAGGGTTCAGGAGAGAAACCTGAGAGAGTTGAGTGCATAAAGCAGCAAGAGTTCAAGAGACGAAACAGCAACAGTTTGGGAGAAAAACAGCCGGAGTTCGGGAGATAAAACAGCCAGAGTTCGGGAGAAAAACAGCCAGATTTCAGGAAAAAAACAGCCAGGGTTCGGGAGAAAAACAGCCATGGTTCGGGACAAAACCGGCCAGGGTACGGGAGAAAAACAGCCAGAGTTTGGGAGAACAACAGCCAGAGTTCGGGAGAAAAACAGCAGGATTTCGGGAGAAAAACAGCCAGAGTTTTGGAGAAAAACAGCCAGAGTTCGGGAGAAAAACAGCGAGGGTTCGGGAGAAAAACAGCAAGATTTCGGGAGAAAAACAGCCAGAGTTCAGGAGAAAAACAGCCAGAGTTTGGGAGAAAAACAGCCAGAGTTCAGGAGGAAAACAGCAAGAGTTTGGGAGAAAAACAGCCAGAGTTCTGGAGAAAAGCAGCCAGAGTTCGGGAGAAAAACAGCCAGGGTTTGAGAGAAAAACAGCCAGAGTTTGGTAGAAAAACAGCCAGGTTGCGGGAGAAAAATAGCCAGGGTTCGCGAGATAAACAGCAAGAGTCTGGGAGATAAACCTGAGAGAGTTGAGCTGATAAAGCAGCAAGAGTTCAAGAGACGAAACAGCAACAGTTTGGGAGAAAAACAGAGGGGGTTTGGGAGATAAAACAGCCATAGTATGGGAGATAAAGCAGCCAGAGTTCGGGAGAAAAACAGCCAGGGTTCGGGAGAAAAACAGCCTGGGTTCGGGAGAAAAACAGCCAGGGTTCCGGAAAAAAACAGTCAGGGCTCCGGTACAAAACAGCCAGGGTTCTGGAGAAAAACATCCAGGGTTCAGGAGAAAACAGCCAGAGCTCAGGAGAAAAACCTGAGCAAGTTGAGTGCATAAAGCAGTAAGAGTTCAAGAGATGAAACAGCAACAGTTCGGTAGATAAAAGAGCCATAGTTTGGGAGATAAAACAGCCAGGGTTCGGGAGAAAAGCAGCTAGGGTTCGGGAGAAAAACAGCCAGGGTTCGGGAGAAAAACAGCCAGGGTTCGGGAGTAAAACAGCCAGAGTTCGGGAGAAAAACAGCCGGAGTTCGGGAGAAAAAACAGCCAGAGTTCGGGAGATAAAGCAGCCATAGTTCGGGAGATACAACAGCCAGGATTCGGGAGAAAAACAGCCAGGGTTCAGGAGAGAAACCTGAGAGAGTTGAGCGCATAAAGCAGCAAGAGTTCAAGAGACGAAACAGCAACAGTTTGGGAGAAAAACAGCCGGAGTTCGGGAGATAAAACAGCCAGAGTTCGGGAGAAAAACAGCCAGATTTCAGGAAAAAAACAGCCAGGGTTCGGGAGAAAAACAGCCATGGTTCGGGACAAAAACAGCCATGGTACGGGAGAAAAACAGCCAGAGTTTGGGAGAACAACAGCCAGAGTTCGGGAGAAAAACAGCAGGATTTCGGGAGAAAAACAGCCAGAGTTTTGGAGAAAAACAGCCAGAGTTCGGGAGAAAAACAGCTAGGGTTCGGGAGAAAAACAGCAAGAGTTCGGGAGAAAAACATCCAGAGTTCAGGAGAAAAACAGCGAGAGTTTGGGAGAAAAACAGCCAGAGTTCAGGAGGAAAACAGCAAGAGTTTGGGAGAAAAACAGCCAGAGTTCTGGAGAAAAGCAGCCAGAGTTCGGGAGAAAAACAGCCAGGGTTCGAGAGAAAAACAGCCAGAGTTTGGTAGAAAAACAGCCAGGTTGCGGGAGAAAAATAGCGACGGTTCGGGAGATAAACAGCAAGAGTCTGGGAGATAAACCTGAGAGAGTTGAGCTGATAAAGCAGCAAGAGTTCAAGAGACGAAACAGCAACAGTTTGGGAGAAAAACAGAGGGGGTTTGGGAGATAAAACAGCCATAGTATGGGAGATAAAGCAGCCAGAGTTCGGGAGAAAAACAGCCAGGGTTCGGGAGAAAAACAGCCTGGGTTCGGGAGAAAAACAGCCAGGCTTCCGGAAAAAAACACTCAGGGCTCCGGTACAAAACAGCCAGGGTTCTAGAGAAAAACATCCAGGGTTCAGGAGAAAACAGCCAGAGCTCAGGAGAAAAACCTGAGCAAGTTCAGTGCATAAAGCAGTAAGATTTCAAGAGACGAAACAGCAACAGTTCGGTAGATAAAAGAGCCATAGTTTGGGAGATAAAACAGCCAGGGTTCGGGAGAAAAGCAGCTAGGGTTCGGGAGAAAAACAGCCAGGGTTCGGGAGAAAAACAGCCAGGGTTCGGGAGTAAAACAGCCAGAGTTCGGGAGAAAAACAGCCGGAGTTCGGGAGAAAAAACAGCCAGAGTTCGGGAGATAAAACAGCCATAGTTCGGGAGATACAACAGCCAGGATTCGGGAGAAAAACAGCCAGGGTTCAGGAGAGAAACCTGAGAGAGTTGAGCGCATAAAGCAGCAAGAGTTCAAGAGACGAAACAGCAACAGTTTGGGAGAAAAGCAGCCGGAGTTCGGGAGATAAAACAGCCAGAGTTCGGGAGAAAAACAGCCAGATTTCAGGAAAAAAACAGCCAGGGTTCGGGAGAAAAACAGCCATGGTTCGGGACAAAAACAGCCAGGGTACGGGAGAAAAACAGCCAGAGTTTGGGAGAACAACAGCCAGAGTTCGGGAGAAAAACAGCAGGATTTCGGGAGAAAAACAGCCAGAGTTTTGGAGAAAAACAGCCAGAGTTCGGGAGAAAAACAGCAAGGGTTCGGGAGAAAAACAGCAAGAGTTCGGGAGAAAAACATCCAGAGTTCAGGAGAAAAACAGCCAGAGTTTGGGAGAAAAACAGCCAGAGTTCAGGAGGAAAACAGCAAGAGTTTGGGAGAAAAACAGCCAGAGTTCTGGAGAAAAGCAGCCAGAGTTCGGGAGAAAAACAGCCAGGGTTCGAGAGAAAAACAGCCAGAGTTTGGTAGAAAAACAGCCAGGTTGCGGGAGAAAAATAGCGAGGGTTCGGGAGATAAACAGCAAGAGTCTGGGAGATAAACCTGAGAGAGTTGAGCTGATAAAGCAGCAAGAGTTCAAGAGACGAAACAGCAACAGTTTGGGAGAAAAACAGAGGGGGTTTGGGAGATAAAACAGCCATAGTATGGGAGATAAAGCAGCCAGAGTTCGGGAGAAAAACAGCCAGGGTTCGGGAGAAAAACAGCCTGGGTTCGGGAGAAAAACAGCCAGGCTTCCGGAAAAAAACAGTCAGGGCTCCGGTACAAAACAGCCAGGGTTCTAGAGAAAAACATCCAGGGTTCAGGAGAAAACAGCCAGAGCTCAGGAGAAAAACCTGAGCAAGTTCAGTGCATAAAGCAGTAAGATTTCAAGAGACGAAACAGCAACAGTTCGGTAGATAAAAGAGCCATAGTTTGGGAGATAAAACAGCCAGGGTTCGGGAGAAAAGCAGCTAGGGTTCGGGAGAAAAACAGCCAGGGTTCGGGAGAAAAACAGCCAGGGTTCGGGAGTAAAACAGCCAGAGTTCGGGAGAAAAACAGCCGGAGTTCGGGAGAAAAAACAGCCAGAGTTCGGGAGATAAAACAGCCATAGTTCGGGAGATACAAGAGCCAGGATTCGGGAGAAAAACAGCCAGGGTTCAGGAGAGAAACCTGAGAGAGTTGAGCGCATAAAGCAGCAAGAGTTCAAGAGACGAAACAGCAACAGTTTGGGAGAAAAACAGCCAGATTTCGGGAGAAAAACAGCCAGATTTCAGGAAAAAAAACAGCCAGGGTTCGGGAGAAAAACAGCCATGGTTCGGGACAAAAACAGCCAGGGTACGGGAGAAAAACAGCCAGAGTTTGGGAGAACAACAGCCAGAGTTCAGGAGAAAAACAGCAGGATTTCGGGAGAAAAACAGCCAGAGTTCGGGAGGAAAACAGCAAGAGTTTGGGAGAAAAACAGCCAGAGTTCTGGAGAAAAGCAGCAAGAGTTCGGGAGAAAAACAGCCAGGGTTCGAGAGAAAAACAGCCAGAGTTTGGTAGAAAAACAGCCAGGTTGCGGGAGAAAAATAGCCAGGGTTCGGGAGATAAACAGCAAGAGTCTGGGAGATAAACCTGAGAGAGTTGAGCTGATAGAGCAGCAAGAGTTCAAGAGACGAAACAGCAACAGTTTGGGAGAAAAACAGAGGGGGTTTGGGAGATAAAACAGCCATAGTATGGGAGATAAAGCAGCAAGATTTCGGGAGAAAAACAGCCAGGGTTCGGGAGAAAAACAGCCTGGGTTCGGCAGAAAAACAGCCAGGGTTCCGGAAAAAAACACTCAGGGCTCCGGTACAAAACAGCCAGGGTTCTGGAGAAAAACATCCAGGGTTCAGGAGAAAACAGCCAGAGCTCAGGAGAAAAACCTGAGCAAGTTGAGTGCATAAAGCAGTAAGAGTTCAAGAGATGAAACAACAACAGTTCGGTAGATAAAAGAGCCATAGTTTGGGAGATAAAACAGCCAGGGTTCGGGAGAAAAGCAGCTAGGGTTTGGGAGAAAAACAGCCAGTGTTCGGGAGAAAAACAGCCAGGGTTCGGGAGTAAAACAGCCAGAGTTCAGGAGAAAAACAGCCGGAGTTCGGGAGATAAAACAGCCATAGTTCGGGAGATACAAGAGCCAGGATTCGGGAGAAAAACAGCCAGGGTTCAGGAGAGAAACCTGAGAGAGTTGAGCGCATAAAGCAGCAAGAGTTCAAGAGACGAAACAGCAACAGTTTGGGAGAAAAACAGCCGGAGTTCGGGAGATAAAACAGCCAGAGTTCGGGAGAAAAACAGCCAGATTTCAGGAAAAAAACAGCCAGGGTTCGGGAGAAAAACAGCCATGGTTCAGGACAAAAACAGCCAGGGTACGGGAGAAAAACAGCCAGAGTTTGGGAGAACAACAGCCAGAGTTCGGGAGAAAAACAGCAGGATTTCGGGAGAAAAACAGCCAGAGTTTTGGAGAAAAACAGCCAGAGTTCGGGAGAAAAACAGCAAGGGTTCGGGAGAAAAACAGCAAGAGTTCGAGAGAAAAACATCCAGAGTTCAGGAGAAAAACAGCCAGAGTTTGGGAGAAAAACAGCCAGAGTTCAGGAGGAAAACAGCAAGAGTTTGGGAGAAAAACAGCCAGAGTTCTGGAGAAAAGCAGCCAGAGTTCGGGAGAAAAACAGCCAGGGTTCGAGAGAAAAACAGCCAGAGTTTGGTAGAAAAACAGCCAGGTTGCGGGAGAAAAATAGCCAGGGTTCGGGAGATAAACAGCAAGAGTCTGGGAGATAAACCTGAGAGAGTTGAGCTGATAAAGCAGCAAGAGTTCAAGAGACGAAACAGCAACAGTTTGGGAGAAAAACAGAGGGGGTTTGGGAGATAAAACAGCCATAGTATGGGAGATAAAGCAGCCAGAGTTCGGGAGAAAAACAGCCAGGGTTCGGGAGAAAAACAGCCTGGGTTCGGGAGAAAAACAGCCAGGCTTCCGGAAAAAAACAGTCAGGGCTCCGGTACAAAACAGCCAGGGTTCTAGAGAAAAACATCCAGGGTTCAGGAGAAAACAGCCAGAGCTCAGGAGAAAAACCTGAGCAAGTTCAGTGCATAAAGCAGTAAGATTTCAAGAGACGAAACAGCAACAGTTCGGTAGATAAAAGAGCCATAGTTTGGGAGATAAAACAGCCAGGGTTCGGGAGAAAAGCAGCTAGGGTTCGGGAGAAAAACAGCCAGGGTTCAGGAGAAAAACAGCCAGGGTTCGGGAGTAAAACAGCCAGAGTTCGGGAGAAAAACAGCCGGAGTTCGGGGAGAAAAAACAGCCAGAGTTCGGGAGATACAAGAGCCAGGATTCGGGAGAAAAACAGCCAGGGTTCAGGAGAGAAACCTGAGAGAGTTGAGCGCATAAAGCAGCAAGAGTTCAAGAGACGAAACAGCAACAGTTTGGGAGAAAAACAGCCGGAGTTCGGGAGATAAAACAGCCAGAGTTCGGGAGAAAAACAGCCAGATTTCAGGAAAAAAAACAGCCAGGGTTCGGGAGAAAAACAGCCATGGTTCAGGACAAAAACAGCCAGGGTACGGGAGAAAAACAGCCAGAGTTTGGGAGAACAACAGCCAGAGTTCGGGAGAAAAACAGCAGGATTTCGGGAGAAAAACAGCCAGAGTTTTGGAGAAAAACAGCCAGAGTTCGGGAGAAAAACAGCAAGGGTTCGGGAGAAAAACAGCAAGAGTTCGAGAGAAAAACATCCAGAGTTCAGGAGAAAAACAGCCAGAGTTTGGGAGAAAAACAGCCAGAGTTCAGGAGGAAAACAGCAAGAGTTTGGGAGAAAAACAGCCAGAGTTCTGGAGAAAAGCAGCCAGAGTTCGGGAGAAAAACAGCCAGGGTTCGAGAGAAAAACAGCCAGAGTTTGGTAGAAAAACAGCCAGGTTGCGGGAGAAAAATAGCCAGGGTTCGGGAGATAAACAGCAAGAGTCTGGGAGATAAACCTGAGAGAGTTGAGCTGATAAAGCAGCAAGAGTTCAAGAGACGAAACAGCAACAGTTTGGGAGAAAAACAGAGGGGGTTTGGGAGATAAAACAGCCATAGTATGGGAGATAAAGCAGCCAGAGTTCGGGAGAAAAACAGCCAGGGTTCGGGAGAAAAACAGCCTGGGTTCGGGAGAAAAACAGCCAGGCTTCCGGAAAAAAACAGTCAGGGCTCCGGTACAAAACAGCCAGGGTTCTAGAGAAAAACATCCAGGGTTCAGGAGAAAACAGCCAGAGCTCAGGAGAAAAACCTGAGCAAGTTCAGTGCATAAAGCAGTAAGATTTCAAGAGACGAAACAGCAACAGTTCGGTAGATAAAAGAGCCATAGTTTGGGAGATAAAACAGCCAGGGTTCGGGAGAAAAGCAGCTAGGGTTCGGGAGAAAAACAGCCAGGGTTCAGGAGAAAAACAGCCAGGGTTCGGGAGTAAAACAGCCAGAGTTCGGGAGAAAAACAGCCGGAGTTCGGGAGAAAAAACAGCCAGAGTTCGGGGGATAAAACAGCCATAGTTCGGGAGATACAAGAGACAGGATTCGGGAGAAAAACAGCCAGGGTTCAGGAGAGAAACCTGAGAGAGTTGAGCGCATAAAGCAGCAAGAGTTCAAGAGACGAAACAGCAACAGTTTGGGAGAAAAACAGCCGGAGTTCGGGAGATAAAACAGCCAGACTTCGGGAGAAAAACAGCCAGATTTCAGGAAAAAAACAGCCAGGGTTCGGGAGTAAAACAGCCAGAGTTCGGGAGAAAAACAGCCGGAGTTCGGGAGAAAAAACAGCCAGAGTTCGGGAGATAAAGCAGCCATAGTTCGGGAGATACAACAGCCAGGATTCGGGAGAAAAACAGCCAGGGTTCAGGAGAGAAACCTGAGAGAGTTGAGCGCATAAAGCAGCAAGAGTTCAAGAGACGAAACAGCAACAGTTTGGGAGAAAAACAGCCGGAGTTCGGGAGATAAAACAGCCAGACTTCGGGAGAAAAACAGCCAGATTTCAGGAAAAAAACAGCCAGGGTTCGGGAGAAAAACAGCCATGGTTCGGGACAAAAACAGCCAGGGTACGGGAGAAAAACAGCCAGAGTTTGGGAGAACAACAGCCAGAGTTCAGGAGACAAACAGCATGATTTCGGGAGAAAAACAGCCAGAGTTCGGGAGGAAAACAGCAAGAGTTTGGGAGAAAAACAGCCAGAGTTCTGGAGAAAAGCAGCAAGAGTTCGGGAGAAAAACAGCCAGGGTTCGAGAGAAAAACAGCCAGAGTTTGGTAGAAAAACAGCCAGAGTTCAGGAGGAAAACAGCAAGAGTTTGGGAGAAAAACAGCCAGAGTTCTGGAGAAAAGCAGCCAGAGTTCAGGAGGAAAACAGCCAGGGTTCGAGAGAAAAGCAGCCAGAGTTTGGTAGAAAAACAGCCAGGTTGCGGGAGAAAAATAGCCAGGGTTCTGGAGATAAACAGCAAGAGTCTGGGAGATAAACCTGAGAGAGTTGAGCTGATAAAGCAGCAAGAGTTCAAGAGACGAAACAGCAAGAGTTTGGGAGAAAAACAGAGGGGGTTTGGGAGATAAAACAGCCATAGTATGGGAGATAAAGCAGCCAGAGTTCGGGAGAAAAACAGCCAGGGTTCGGGAGAAAAACAGCCTGGGTTCGGCAGAAAAACAGCCAGGGTTCCGGAAAAAAACACTCAGGGCTCCGGTACAAAACAGCCAGGGTTCTGGAGAAAAACATCCAGGGTTCAGGAGAAAACAGTCAGAGCTCAGGAGAAAAACCTGAGCAAGTTGAGTGCATAAAGCAGTAAGAGTTCAAGAGATGAAACAACAACAGTTCGGTAGATAAAAGAGCCATAGTTTGGGAGATAAAACAGCCAGGGTTCGGGAGAAAAGCAGCTAGGGTTCGGGAGAAAAACAGCCAGGGTTCAGGAGAAAAACAGCCAGGGTTCGGGAGTAAAACAGCCAGAGTTCGGGAGAAAAACAGCCGGAGTTCGGGAGAAAAAACAGCCAGAGTTCGGGGGATAAAACAGCCATAGTTCGGGAGATACAAGAGACAGGATTCGGGAGAAAAACAGCCAGGGTTCAGGAGAGAAACCTGAGAGAGTTGAGCGCATAAAGCAGCAAGAGTTCAAGAGACGAAACAGCAACAGTTTGGGAGAAAAACAGCCGGAGTTCGGGAGATAAAACAGCCAGAGTTCGGGAGAAAAACAGCCAGATTTCAGGAAAAAAACAGCCAGGGTTCGGGAGAAAAACAGCCATGGTTCAGGACAAAAACAGCCCGGGTACGGGAGAAAAACAGCCAGAGTTTGGGAGAACAACAGCCAGAGTTCGGGAGAAAAACAGCAGGATTTCGGGAGAAAAACAGCCAGAGTTTTGGAGAAAAACAGCCAGAGTTCGGGAGAAAAACAGCAAGGGTTCGGGAGAAAAACAGCAAGAGTTCGAGAGAAAAACATCCAGAGTTCAGGAGAAAAACAGCCAGAGTTTGGGAGAAAAACAGCCAGAGTTCAGGAGGAAAACAGCAAGAGTTTGGGAGAAAAACAGCCAGAGTTCTGGAGAAAAGCAGCCAGAGTTCGGGAGAAAAACAGCCAGGGTTCGAGAGAAAAACAGCCAGAGTTTGGTAGAAAAACAGCCAGGTTGCGGGAGAAAAATAGCCAGGGTTCGGGAGATAAACAGCAAGAGTCTGGGAGATAAACCTGAGAGAGTTGAGCTGATAAAGCAGCAAGAGTTCAAGAGACGAAACAGCAACAGTTTGGGAGAAAAACAGAGGGGGCTTGGGAGATAAAACAGCCATAGTATGGGAGATAAAGCAGCCAGAGTTCGGGAGAAAAACAGCCAGGGTTCGGGAGAAAAACAGCCTGGGTTCGGCAGAAAAACAGCCAGGGTTCCGGAAAAAAACACTCAGGGCTCCGGTACAAAACAGCCAGGGTTCTGGAGAAAAACATCCAGGGTTCAGGAGAAAACAGCCAGAGCTCAGGAGAAAAACCTGAGCAAGTTGAGTGCATAAAGCAGTAAGAGTTCAAGAGATGAAACAACAACAGTTCGGTAGATAAAAGAGCCATAGTTTGGGAGATAAAACAGCCAGGGTTCGGGAGAAAAGCAGCTAGGGTTTGGGAGAAAAACAGCCAGTGTTCGGGAGAAAAACAGCCAGGGTTCGGGAGTAAAACAGCCAGAGTTCAGGAGAAAAACAGCCGGAGTTCGGGAGATAAAACAGCCATAGTTCGGGAGATACAAGAGCCAGGATTCGGGAGAAAAACAGCCAGGGTTCAGGAGAGAAACCTGAGAGAGTTGAGCGCATAAAGCAGCAAGAGTTCAAGAGACGAAACAGCAACAGTTTGGGAGAAAAACAGCCGGAGTTCGGGAGATAAAACAGCCAGAGTTCGGGAGAAAAACAGCCAGATTTCAGGAAAAAAACAGCCAGGGTTCGGGAGAAAAACAGCCATGGTTCAGGACAAAAACAGCCCGGGTACGGGAGAAAAACAGCCAGAGTTTGGGAGAACAACAGCCAGAGTTCGGGAGAAAAACAGCAGGATTTCGGGAGAAAAACAGCCAGAGTTTTGGAGAAAAACAGCCAGAGTTCGGGAGAAAAACAGCAAGGGTTCGGGAGAAAAACAGCAAGAGTTCGAGAGAAAAACATCCAGAGTTCAGGAGAAAAACAGCCAGAGTTTGGGAGAAAAACAGCCAGAGTTCAGGAGGAAAACAGCAAGAGTTTGGGAGAAAAACAGCCAGAGTTCTGGAGAAAAGCAGCCAGAGTTCGGGAGAAAAACAGCCAGGGTTCGAGAGAAAAACAGCCAGAGTTTGGTAGAAAAACAGCCAGGTTGCGGGAGAAAAATAGCCAGGGTTCGGGAGATAAACAGCAAGAGTCTGGGAGATAAACCTGAGAGAGTTGAGCTGATAAAGCAGCAAGAGTTCAAGAGACGAAACAGCAACAGTTTGGGAGAAAAACAGAGGGGGTTTGGGAGATAAAACAGCCATAGTATGGGAGATAAAGCAGCCAGAGTTCGGGAGAAAAACAGCCAGGGTTCGGGAGAAAAACAGCCTGGGTTCGGCAGAAAAACAGCCAGGGTTCCGGAAAAAAACACTCAGGGCTCCGGTACAAAACAGCCAGGGTTCTGGAGAAAAACATCCAGGGTTCAGGAGAAAACAGCCAGAGCTCAGGAGAAAAACCTGAGCAAGTTGAGTGCATAAAGCAGTAAGAGTTCAAGAGATGAAACAACAACAGTTCGGTAGATAAAAGAGCCATAGTTTGGGAGATAAAACAGCCAGGGTTCGGGAGAAAAGCAGCTAGGGTTTGGGAGAAAAACAGCCAGTGTTCGGGAGAAAAACAGCCAGGGTTCGGGAGTAAAACAGCCAGAGTTCAGGAGAAAAACAGCCGGAGTTCGGGAGATAAAACAGCCATAGTTCGGGAGATACAAGAGCCAGGATTCGGGAGAAAAACAGCCAGGGTTCAGGAGAGAATCCTGAGAGAGTTGAGCGCATAAAGCAGCAAGAGTTCAAGAGACGAAACAGCAACAGTTTGGGAGAAAAACAGCCGGAGTTCGGGAGATAAAACAGCCAGAGTTCGGGAGAAAAACAGCCAGATTTCAGGAAAAAAACAGCCAGGGTTCGGGAGAAAAACAGCCATGGTTCAGGACAAAAACAGCCAGGGTACGGGAGAAAAACAGCCAGAGTTTGGGAGAACAACAGCCAGAGTTCGGGAGAAAAACAGCAGGATTTCGGGAGAAAAACAGCCAGAGTTTTGGAGAAAAACAGCCAGAGTTCGGGAGAAAAACAGCAAGGGTTCGGGAGAAAAACAGCAAGAGTTCGAGAGAAAAACATCCAGAGTTCAGGAGAAAAACAGCCAGAGTTTGGGAGAAAAACAGCCAGATTTCAGGAGGAAAACAGCAAGAGTTTGGGAGAAAAACAGCCAGAGTTCTGGAGAAAAGCAGCCAGAGTTCGGGAGAAAAACAGCCAGGGTTCGAGAGAAAAACAGCCAGAGTTTGGTAGAAAAACAGCCAGGTTGCGGGAGAAAAATAGCCAGGGTTCGGGAGATAAACAGCAAGAGTCTGGGAGATAAACCTGAGAGAGTTGAGCTGATAAAGCAGCAAGAGTTCAAGAGACGAAACAGCAACAGTTTGGGAGAAAAACAGAGGGGGTTTGGGAGATAAAACAGCCATAGTATGGGAGATAAAGCAGCCAGAGTTCGGGAGAAAAACAGCCAGGGTTCGGGAGAAAAACAGCCTGGGTTCGGGAGAAAAACAGCCAGGCTTCCGGAAAAAAACAGTCAGGGCTCCGGTACAAAACAGCCAGGGTTCTGGAGAAAAACATCCAGGGTTCAGGAGAAAACAGCCAGAGCTCAGGAGAAAAACCTGAGCAAGTTGAGTGCATAAAGCAGTAAGATTTCAGGAGACGAAACAGCAACAGTTCGGTAGATAAAAGAGCCATAGTTTGGGAGATAAAACAGCCAGGGTTCGGGAGAAAAGCAGCTAGGGTTCGGGAGAAAAACAGCCAGGGTTCAGGAGAAAAACAGCCAGGGTTCGGGAGTAAAACAGCCAGAGTTCGGGAGAAAAACAGCCAGAGTTCGGGAGAAAAAACAGCCAGAGTTCGGGAGATAAAACAGCCATAGTTCGGGAGATACAAGAGACAGGATTCGGGAGAAAAACAGCCAGGGTTCAGGAGAGAAACCTGAGAGAGTTGAGCGCATAAAGCAGCAAGAGTTCAAGAGACGAAACAGCAACAGTTTGGGAGAAAAACAGCCGGAGTTCGGGAGATAAAACAGCCAGAGTTCGGGAGAAAAACAGCCAGATTTCAGGAAAAAAACAGCCAGGGTTCGGGAGAAAAACAGCCATGGTTCGGGACAAAAACAGCCAGGGTACGGGAGAAAAACAGCCAGAGTTTGGGAGAACAACAGCCAGAGTTCAGGAGACAAACAGCATGATTTCGGGAGAAAAACAGCCAGAGTTCGGGAGGAAAACAGCAAGAGTTTGGGAGAAAAGCAGCCAGAGTTCTGGAGAAAAGCAGCAAGAGTTCGGGAGAAAAACAGCCAGGGTTCGAGAGAAAAACAGCCAGAGTTCGGTAGAAAAACAGCCAGAGTTCAGGAGGAAAACAGCAAGAGTTTGGGAGAAAAACAGCCAGAGTTCTGGAGAAAAGCAGCCACAGTTCGGGAGGAAAACAGCCAGGGTTCGAGAGAAAAGCAGCCAGAGTTTGGTAGAAAAACAGCCAGGTTGCGGGAGAAAAATAGCCAGGGTTCTGGAGATAAACAGCAAGAGTCTGGGAGATAAACCTGAGAGAGTTGAGCTGATAAAGCAGCAAGAGTTCAAGAGACGAAACAGCAAGAGTTTGGGAGAAAAACAGAGGGGGTTTGGGAGATAAAACAGCCATAGTATGGGAGATAAAGCAGCCAGAGTTCGGGAGAAAAACAGCCAGGGTTCGGGAGAAAAACAGCCTGGGTTCGGCAGAAAAACAGCCAGGGTTCCGGAAAAAAACACTCAGGGCTCCGGTACAAAACAGCCAGGGTTCTGGAGAAAAACATCCAGGGTTCAGGAGAAAACAGCCAGAGCTCAGGAGAAAAACCTGAGCAAGTTGAGTGCATAAAGCAGTAAGAGTTCAAGAGATGAAACAACAACAGTTCGGTAGATAAAAGAGCCATAGTTTGGGAGATAAAACAGCCAGGGTTCGGGAGAAAAGCAGCTAGGGTTTGGGAGAAAAACAGCCAGTGTTCGGGAGAAAAACAGCCAGGGTTCGGGAGTAAAACAGCCAGAGTTCAGGAGAAAAACAGCCGGAGTTCGGGAGATAAAACAGCCATAGTTCGGGAGATACAAGAGCCAGGATTCGGGAGAAAAACAGCCAGGGTTCAGGAGAGAAACCTGAGAGAGTTGAGCGCATAAAGCAGCAAGAGTTCAAGAGACGAAACAGCAACAGTTTGGGAGAAAAACAGCCGGAGTTCGGGAGATAAAACAGCCAGAGTTCGGGAGAAAAACAGCCAGATTTCAGGAAAAAAACAGCCAGGGTTCGGGAGAAAAACATCCATGGTTCAGGACAAAAACAGCCCGGGTACGGGAGAAAAACAGCCAGAGTTTGGGAGAACAACAGCCAGAGTTCGGGAGAAAAACAGCAGGATTTCGGGAGAAAAACAGCCAGAGTTTTGGAGAAAAACAGCCAGAGTTCGGGAGAAAAACAGCAAGGGTTCGGGAGAAAAACAGCAAGAGTTCGAGAGAAAAACATCCAGAGTTCAGGAGAAAAACAGCCAGAGTTTGGGAGAAAAACAGCCAGAGTTCAGGAGGAAAACAGCAAGAGTTTGGGAGAAAAACAGCCAGAGTTCTGGAGAAAAGCAGCCAGAGTTCGGGAGAAAAACAGCCAGAGTTTGGTAGAAAAACAGCCAGGTTGCGGGAGAAAAATAGCCAGGGTTCGGGAGATAAACAGCAAGAGTCTGGGAGATAAACCTGAGAGAGTTGAGCTGATAAAGCAGCAAGAGTTCAAGAGACGAAACAGCAACAGTTTGGGAGAAAAACAGAGGGGGTTTGGGAGATAAAACAGCCATAGTATGGGAGATAAAGCAGCCAGGGTTCGGGAGAAAAACAGCCTGGGTTCGGGAGAAAAACAGCCAGGCTTCCGGAAAAAAAACAGTCAGGGCTCCGGTACAAAACAGCCAGGGTTCTAGAGAAAAACATCCAGGGTTCAGGAGAAAACAGCCAGAGCTCAGGAGAAAAACCTGAGCAAGTTCAGTGCATAAAGCAGTAAGATTTCAAGAGACGAAACAGCAACAGTTCGGTAGATAAAAGAGCCATAGTTTGGGAGATAAAACAGCCAGGGTTCGGGAGAAAAGCAGCTAGGGTTCGGGAGAAAAAACAGCCAGGGTTCGGGAGAAAAACAGCCAGGGTTCGGGAGTAAAACAGCCAGAGTTCGGGAGATAAAACAGCCATAGTTCGGGAGATACAAGAGACAGGATTCGGGAGAAAAACAGCCAGGGTTCAGGAGAGAAACCTGAGAGAGTTGAGCGCATAAAGCAGCAAGAGTTCAAGAGACGAAACAGCAACAGTTTGGGAGAAAAACAGCCGGAGTTCGGGAGATAAAACAGCCAGAGTTCGGGAGAAAAACAGCCAGATTTCAGGAAAAAAACAGCCAGGGTTCGGGAGAAAAACAGCCATGGTTCGGGACAAAAACAGCCAGGGTACGGGAGAAAAACAGCCAGAGTTTGGGAGAACAACAGCCAGAGTTCAGGAGACAAACAGCATGATTTCGGGAGAAAAACAACCAGAGTTCGGGAGGAAAACAGCAAGAGTTTGGGAGAAAAACAGCCAGAGTTCTGGAGAAAAGCAGCAAGAGTTCGGGAGAAAAACAGCCAGGGTTCGAGAGAAAAACAGCCAGAGTTTGGTAGAAAAACAGCCAGAGTTCAGGAGGAAAACAGCAAGAGTTTGGGAGAAAAACAGCCAGAGTTCGGGAGGAAAACAGCCAGGGTTCGAGAGAAAAGCAGCCAGAGTTTGGTAGAAAAACAGCCAGGTTGCGGGAGAAAAATAGCCAGGGTTCGGGAGATAAACAGCAAGAGTCTGGGAGATAAACCTGAGAGAGTTGAGCTGATAAAGCAGCAAGAGTTCAAGAGACGAAACAGCAACAGTTTGGGAGAAAAACAGAGGGGGTTTGGGAGATAAAACAGCCATAGTATGGGAGATAAAGCAGCCAGAGTTCGGGAGAAAAACAGCCAGGGTTCGGGAGAAAAACAGCCTGGGTTCGGCAGAAAAACAGCCAGGGTTCCGGAAAAAAACACTCAGGGCTCTGGTACAAAACAGCCAGGGTTCTGGAGAAAAACATCCAGGGTTCAGGAGAAAAACAGCCGGAGTTCGGGAGAAAAAACAGCCAGAGTTCGGGGGATAAAACAGCCATAGTTCGGGAGATACAAGAGACAGGATTCGGGAGAAAAACAGCCAGGGTTCAGGAGAGAAACCTGAGAGAGTTGAGCGCATAAAGCAGCAAGAGTTCAAGAGACGAAACAGCAACAGTTTGGGAGAAAAACAGCCGGAGTTCGGGAGATAAAACAGCCAGACTTCGGGAGAAAAACAGCCAGATTTCAGGAAAAAAACAGCCAGGGTTCGGGAGTAAAACAGCCAGAGTTCGGGAGAAAAACAGCCGGAGTTCGGGAGAAAAAACAGCCAGAGTTCGGGAGATAAAGCAGCCATAGTTCGGGAGATACAACAGCCAGGATTCGGGAGAAAAACAGCCAGGGTTCAGGAGAGAAACCTGAGAGAGTTGAGCGCATAAAGCAGCAAGAGTTCAAGAGACGAAACAGCAACAGTTTGGGAGAAAAACAGCCGGAGTTCGGGAGATAAAACAGCCAGACTTCGGGAGAAAAACAGCCAGATTTCAGGAAAAAAACAGCCAGGGTTCGGGAGAAAAACAGCCATGGTTCGGGACAAAAACAGCCAGGGTACGGGAAGAAAAACAGCCAGAGTTTGGGAGAACAACAGCCAGAGTTCAGGAGACAAACAGCATGATTTCGGGAGAAAAACAGCCAGAGTTCGGGAGGAAAACAGCAAGAGTTTGGGAGAAAAACAGCCAGAGTTCTGGAGAAAAGCAGCAAGAGTTCGGGAGAAAAACAGCCAGGGTTCGAGAGAAAAACAGCCAGAGTTTGGTAGAAAAACAGCCAGAGTTCAGGAGGAAAACAGCAAGAGTTTGGGAGAAAAACAGCCAGAGTTCTGGAGAAAAGCAGCCAGAGTTCAGGAGGAAAACAGCCAGGGTTCGAGAGAAAAGCAGCCAGAGTTTGGTAGAAAAACAGCCAGGTTGCGGGAGAAAAATAGCCAGGGTTCTGGAGATAAACAGCAAGAGTCTGGGAGATAAACCTGAGAGAGTTGAGCTGATAAAGCAGCAAGAGTTCAAGAGACGAAACAGCAAGAGTTTGGGAGAAAAACAGAGGGGGTTTGGGAGATAAAACAGCCATAGTATGGGAGATAAAGCAGCCAGAGTTCGGGAGAAAAACAGCCAGGGTTCGGGAGAAAAACAGCCTGGGTTCGGCAGAAAAACAGCCAGGTTTCCGGAAAAAAACACTCAGGGCTCCGGTACAAAACAGCCAGGGTTCTGGAGAAAAACATCCAGGGTTCAGGAGAAAACAGTCAGAGCTCAGGAGAAAAACCTGAGCAAGTTGAGTGCATAAAGCAGTAAGAGTTCAAGAGATGAAACAACAACAGTTCGGTAGATAAAAGAGCCATAGTTTGGGAGATAAAACAGCCAGGGTTCGGGAGAAAAGCAGCTAGGGTTCGGGAGAAAAACAGCCAGGGTTCAGGAGAAAAACAGCCAGGGTTCGGGAGTAAAACAGCCAGAGTTCGGGAGAAAAACAGCCGGAGTTCGGGAGAAAAAACAGCCAGAGTTCGGGGGATAAAACAGCCATAGTTCGGGAGATACAAGAGACAGGATTCGGGAGAAAAACAGCCAGGGTTCAGGAGAGAAACCTGAGAGAGTTGAGCGCATAAAGCAGCAAGAGTTCAAGAGACGAAACAGCAACAGTTTGGGAGAAAAACAGCCGGAGTTCGGGAGATAAAACAGCCAGAGTTCGGGAGAAAAACAGCCAGATTTCAGGAAAAAAACAGCCAGGGTTCGGGAGAAAAACAGCCATGGTTCAGGACAAAAACAGCCCGGGTACGGGAGAAAAACAGCCAGAGTTTGGGAGAACAACAGCCAGAGTTCGGGAGAAAAACAGCAGGATTTCGGGAGAAAAACAGCCAGAGTTTTGGAGAAAAACAGCCAGAGTTCGGGAGAAAAACAGCAAGGGTTCGGGAGAAAAACAGCAAGAGTTCGAGAGAAAAACATCCAGAGTTCAGGAGAAAAACAGCCAGAGTTTGGGAGAAAAACAGCCAGAGTTCAGGAGGAAAACAGCAAGAGTTTGGGAGAAAAACAGCCAGAGTTCTGGAGAAAAGCAGCCAGAGTTCGGGAGAAAAACAGCCAGGGTTCGAGAGAAAAACAGCCAGAGTTTGGTAGAAAAACAGCCAGGTTGCGGGAGAAAAATAGCAGGGTTCGGGAGATAAACAGCAAGAGTCTGGGAGATAAACCTGAGAGAGTTGAGCTGATAAAGCAGCAAGAGTTCAAGAGACGAAACAGCAACAGTTTGGGAGAAAAACAGAGGGGGCTTGGGAGATAAAACAGCCATAGTATGGGAGATAAAGCAGCCAGAGTTCGGGAGAAAAACAGCCAGGGTTCGGGAGAAAAACAGCCTGGGTTCGGCAGAAAAACAGCCAGGGTTCCGGAAAAAAACACTCAGGGCTCCGGTAACAAAACAGCCAGGGTTCTGGAGAAAAACATCCAGGGTTCAGGAGAAAACAGCCAGAGCTCAGGAGAAAAACCTGAGCAAGTTGAGTGCATAAAGCAGTAAGAGTTCAAGAGATGAAACAACAACAGTTCGGTAGATAAAAGAGCCATAGTTTGGGAGATAAAACAGCCAGGGTTCGGGAGAAAAGCAGCTAGGGTTTGGGAGAAAAACAGCCAGTGTTCGGGAGAAAAACAGCCAGGGTTCGGGAGTAAAACAGCCAGAGTTCAGGAGAAAAACAGCCGGAGTTCGGGAGATAAAACAGCCATAGTTCGGGAGATACAAGAGCCAGGATTCGGGAGAAAAACAGCCAGGGTTCAGGAGAGAAACCTGAGAGAGTTGAGCGCATAAAGCAGCAAGAGTTCAAGAGACGAAACAGCAACAGTTTGGGAGAAAAACAGCCGGAGTTCGGGAGATAAAACAGCCCAGAGTTCGGGAGAAAAACAGCCAGATTTCAGGAAAAAAACAGCCAGGGTTCGGGAGAAAAACAGCCATGGTTCAGGACAAAAACAGCCCGGGTACGGGAGAAAAACAGCCAGAGTTTGGGAGAACAACAGCCAGAGTTCGGGAGAAAAACAGCAGGATTTCGGGGAGAAAAACAGCCAGAGTTTTGGAGAAAAACAGCCAGAGTTCGGGAGAAAAACAGCAAGGGTTCGGGAGAAAAACAGCAAGAGTTCGAGAGAAAAACATCCAGAGTTCAGGAGAAAAACAGCCAGAGTTTGGGAGAAAAACAGCCAGAGTTCAGGAGGAAAACAGCAAGAGTTTGGGAGAAAAACAGCCAGAGTTCTGGAGAAAAGCAGCCAGAGTTCGGGAGAAAAACAGCCAGGGTTCGAGAGAAAAACAGCCAGAGTTTGGTAGAAAAACAGCCAGGTTGCGGGAGAAAAATAGCCAGGGTTCGGGAGATAAACAGCAAGAGTCTGGGAGATAAACCTGAGAGAGTTGAGCTGATAAAGCAGCAAGAGTTCAAGAGACGAAACAGCAACAGTTTGGGAGAAAAACAGAGGGGGTTTGGGAGATAAAACAGCCATAGTATGGGAGATAAAGCAGCCAGAGTTCGGGAGAAAAACAGCCAGGGTTCGGGAGAAAAACAGCCTGGGTTCGGCAGAAAAACAGCCAGGGTTCCGGAAAAAAACACTCAGGGCTCCGGTACAAAACAGCCAGGGTTCTGGAGAAAAACATCCAGGGTTCAGGAGAAAACAGCCAGAGCTCAGGAGAAAAACCTGAGCAAGTTGAGTGCATAAAGCAGTAAGAGTTCAAGAGATGAAACAACAACAGTTCGGTAGATAAAAGAGCCATAGTTTGGGAGATAAAACAGCCAGGGTTCGGGAGAAAAGCAGCTAGGGTTTGGGAGAAAAACAGCCAGTGTTCGGGAGAAAAACAGCCAGGGTTCGGGAGTAAAACAGCCAGAGTTCAGGAGAAAAAACAGCCGGAGTTCGGGAGATAAAACAGCCATAGTTCGGGAGATACAAGAGCCAGGATTCGGGAGAAAAACAGCCAGGGTTCAGGAGAGAATCCTGAGAGAGTTGAGCGCATAAAGCAGCAAGAGTTCAAGAGACGAAACAGCAACAGTTTGGGAGAAAAACAGCCGGAGTTCGGGAGATAAAACAGCCAGAGTTCGGGAGAAAAACAGCCAGATTTCAGGAAAAAAACAGCCAGGGTTCGGGAGAAAAACAGCCATGGTTCAGGACAAAAACAGCCAGGGTACGGGAGAAAAACAGCCAGAGTTTGGGAGAACAACAGCCAGAGTTCGGGAGAAAAACAGCAGGATTTCGGGAGGAAAAACAGCCAGAGTTTTGGAGAAAAACAGCCAGAGTTCGGGAGAAAAACAGCAAGGGTTCGGGAGAAAAACAGCAAGAGTTCGAGAGAAAAACATCCAGAGTTCAGGAGAAAAACAGCCAGAGTTTGGGAGAAAAACAGCCAGATTTCAGGAGGAAAACAGCAAGAGTTTGGGAGAAAAACAGCCAGAGTTCTGGAGAAAAGCAGCCAGAGTTCGGGAGAAAAACAGCCAGGGT
>JANJGN010004320.1:0-34432 GCA_026770705.1 Isurus oxyrinchus | reverse complement strand
TCAACCGAGGCAAACAGAGTTAAACAGTGTTGAACCGAGGTAAACAGAGTTAAACAGAGTTAAACAGAGGCAAACAGTGTTAAACAGAGATAAACAGAGTTAAACAGAGTTAAACAGAGTCAAACAGTGTTAAACAGCGTTAAACAGAGGCAAACAGAGTTAAATAGAGTTAAACAGTGGCAAACAGATTTAAACAGAATTAAACACAGGCAAACAGAGTTAAATAGATTGAAACAGAGGCAAACAGAGTTCAAAAGAGACATACAGAGTTCAACAGAGTTAAACAGAGGCATACAGAGTTAAACAGAGTTGAACAGAGGCAACCAGAGTTAAATAGGTTGAAACAGACGCAAACAGAGTTGAACAGAGATAAACAGAGTTCAACAGAGTTAAAAAAATGTAAACAGAGGGAAACAGAGTGAAACAGAGTAAAACCGAGGGAAACAGAGTTGAAGTGAGTTGAACAGAGGCAAACAGAGTTAAACAGATGCAATCGGAGTTAAACAGATTTAAAAAGTGGCAAACAGAGTTAAATAGATTGAAACAGAGGCAAGCAGATTTCAACAGAGATAAACAGAGTCCAACAGAGTTAAGCAGAGTTAAACAGATGCAAACAGAGGGAAACAGTGAAACAGAGTTAAACAGAGGCATACAGAGTGAAACAGAGTTGAACAGAGGCAAACAGAGTTAAATAGTTTGAAACAGAGGCAAACAGAGTTCAACAGAAATCAACAGAGTTCAACAGAGTTACGCAGAGTTAAACAGAGGGAAATAGAGTGAAACAGATTTAAACAGAGGCAAATAGAGTTAAACAGAGTTGAACGGAGGCAAACAGAGTTAAACATAGTTAAATGGAGGAAAATAGAGTTAAACAGAGTTAAACAGCGTTAAATAGATTGAAAGAGAGGCAAGCAGATTTCAACAGAGATAAACAGAGTTCAACAGATTTAAACCGAGTTCAACAGAGGCAAACAGATTTCAACAGAGATAAACAGAGTTCAGCAGAGTTAAACCGAGTTAAACAGAGGTAAACAGAGGGAAACAGAGTGAAACAGAGTTAAACCGAGGCAGGCAGAGTTAAACAGAGTTGAACAGAGGCAAACAGAGTTAAATAGATTGAAACAGATGGAAACAGAGTTGAACAGAGATATCAGAGTTAAACAGAGTTAAACAGAGTTTAACAGAGGCAAACAGAGTTCAACAGAGTTAAACAGAAGCAAACAGAGTTAAACAGCGTGAAACAGAGGCAAACAGATTTAAATAGAGTTAAACAGAGGCAAACAGAGTTAAACAGAATTAAACAGAGGCAAACAGAGTTAAATAGATTGAAACATAGGCAAACAGAGTTCAACAGAGTTAAACAGAGTTGAGCAGGGGCAAACAGAGGGAAACAGAGTGAAATAAGTAAAACAGAGCCATACGGAGTTAAACAGAATTAAACAGAGTTGAACAGAGGCAAACAGAGTTAAACAGAGTTAAACAGAGGCAAACAGAGTTAAACAGAGGCAAACAGAGTTCAACAGATTTAAACAGAGTATTAGGGAGTTAAACTGAGTTAAACAGCGTTAAACAGAAGCAAACAGAGTTAAATAGAGTTAAATAGAGGCAAACAGATTTAAACAGAATTAAACTGAGGCAAACAGAGTTAAAAAGAGATGAACAGAGGCAAACAGAGTTCAACAGAGTTAAAAGAGGCATACAGAGTTAAACAGAGTTAAACAGAGGCAAACAGAGTTAAACAGCGTTAAACAGAGGCAAAGAGAGTTAAATAGAGTTAAACAGTGGCAAACAGAGTTCAACAGAGACATACAGAGTTCAACAAAGTTAAACAGAGGCAAACAGCGGGAAACAGATTGAAACAGAGTTTAACAGAGGCAAACAGAGTTAAATGTATTGAAACAGAGGCAAACAGAGTTGAACAGAGATAAACAGAGTTCAAAAGAGTTAAACAGAGGTAAACAGAGGGAAACAGAGTGAAACAGAATCAAACCGAGGCAAACAGAGTTGAACAGAGTTGAACAGAGGCAAACAGAGTTAAATAGAGTTAAACAGTGGCAAACATAGTTAAAAAGGATTAAACAGAGGCAAACAGAGTTAAATAGATTGAAACAGAGGCAAACAGAGTTCAACAGAGATAAACAGTTCTACGGAGTTAAACAGAGTTAAACAGAGGCAAACAGAGGGAAACAGAGTGAAACTGAGTTAGACGGAGGCATACAGCGTTAAACAGAGTTGGACAGAGGCAAACAGAGTCAAATAGATTGAAACAGAGGCAAACAGAGTTGAACAGAGATAAAAAGAGTTCAACAGAGTTAAACAGCGGTAAACAGAGGCAAACAGAGTGAAACAGAGTTCAACCGAGGCAAACAGAGTTAAACAGTGTTGAACCGAGGTAAACAGAGTTAAACAGAGTTAAACAGAGGCAAACAGTGTTAAACAGAGATAAACAGAGTTAAAGAGAGTTAAACAGAGGCAAACAGATTTAAACAGTGTTAAACAGAGGCAAACAGAGTTAAATTGAGTTAAACAGTGGCAAACAGAGTTAAACAGAATTAAACACAGGCAAACAGAGTTAAATAGATTGAAACAGAGGCAAACAGAGTTCAAAAGAGACATACAGAATTCAACAGAGTTAAACAGAGGCAAACAGAGGGAAACAGAGTGAAACAGAGTTAAACAGAGGCATACAGAGTTAAACAGAGTTGAACAGAGGCAACCAGAGTTAAATAGATTGAAGCAGAGGCAAACAGAGTTGAACAGAGATAAACAGAGTTCAACAGAGTTAAACACATGTAAACAGAGGGAAACAGAGTGAAACAGAGTAAAACCGAGGGAAACAGAGTTGAAGTGAGTTGAACAGAGGCAAACAGAGTTAAACAGAGTTAAACAGAGGCAATCGGAGTTAAACAGATTTAAAAAGTGGCAAACAGAGTTAAATAGATTGAAACAGAGGCAAGCAGAGTTCAACAGAGATAAAAAGAGTCCAACAGAGTTAAGCAGAGTTAAACAGATGCAAACAGAGCGAAACAGTGAAACAGAGTTAAACAGAGGCATACAGAGTGAAACAGAGTTGAACAGAGGCAAACAGAGTTAAATAGTTTGAAACAGAGGCAAACAGAGTTCAACAGAAATCAACAGAGTTCAACAGAGTTACGCAGAGTTAAACAGAGGGAAATAGAGTGAAAAAGATTTAAACAGAGGCAAATAGAGTTAAACAGAGTTGAACGGAGGCAAACAGAGTTAAACATAGTTAAATGGAGGAAAATAGAGTTAAACAGAGTTAAACAGCGTTAAATAGATTGAAAGAGAGGCAAGCAGATTTCAACAGAGATAAACAGAGTTCAACAGATTTAAACGGAGTTCAACAGAGGCAAACAGATTTCAACAGAGATAAACAGAGTTCAGCAGAGTTAAACCGAGTTAAACAGAGGTAAACAGAGGGAAACAGAGTGAAACAGAGTTAAACCGAGGCAGGCAGAGTTAAACAGAGTTGAACAGAGGCAAACAGAGTTAAATAGATTGAAACAGATGGAAACAGAGTTGAACAGAGATATCAGAGTTCAACAGAGTTAAACAGCGTGAAACAGAGGCAAACAGATTTAAATAGAGTTAAACAGAGGCAAACAGAGTTAAACAGAATTAAACAGAGGCAAACAGAGTTAAATAGATTGAAACATAGGCAAACAGAGTTCAACAGAGTTAAACAGAGTTAAACAGAGGCAAACAGAGGGAAACAGAGTGAAACAGAGTTAGACGGAGGCATACAGCGATGAAAAGAGTTGAATAGAGGCAAATAGAGTCAAATGGATTGAAACAGAGGCAAACAGAGTTGAACGGAGATATAAAGAGTTCAACAGAGTTAAACACATGTAAACAGAGGGAAACAGAGTGAAACAGAGTTAAACCGAGGCAAACAGAATTAAACAGAGTTGAACAGCGGTAAACAGTGTTAAACAGAGATAAACAGAGTTAAACACAGGTAAAGAGAGGCGAACAGAGTTAAACATAAGCAAACAGAGGTCAACAGATTTGAACAGATTTAAACAGAGTTAAACTGATTTAAACAGAGTTAAACAGAGTCAAAGAGAGTTCCAAAGAGTTAAACAGAGTTGAACAGGGGCAAACAGAGGGAAACAGAGTGAAATAGAGTAAAACAGAGCCATACAGAGTTAAACAGAATTAAACAGAGTTGAACAGAGGCAAACAGAGTTAAACAGAGTTAAACAGAGGCAAACAGAGTTAAACAGAGGCAAACAGAGTTCAACAGAGTTAAACAGAGTATTAGAGAGTTAAACTGAGTTAAACAGCGTTAAACAGAAGCAAACAGAGTTAAATAGAGTTAAATAGAGGCAAACAGATTTAAACAGAATTAAACTGAGGCAAACAGAGTTAAAAAGAGATGAACAGAGGCAAACAGAGTTCAACAGAGTTAAAAGAGGCATACAGAGTTAAACAGAGTTAAACAGAGGCAAACAGAGTTAAACAGCGTTAAACAGAGGCAAAGAGAGTTAAATAGTGTTAAACAGTGGCAAACAGAGTTCAACAGAGACATACAGAGTTCAACAAAGTTAAACAGAGGCAAACAGCGGGAAACAGATTGAAACAGAGTTAAACAGAGGCAAACAGAGTTAAATGTATTGAAACAGAGGCAAACAGAGTTGAACAGAGATAAACAGAGTTCAAAAGAGTTAAACAGAGGTAAACAGAGGGAAACAGAGTGAAACAGAATCAAACCGAGGCAAACAGAGTTGAACAGAGTTGAACAGAGGCAAACAGAGTTAAATAGAGTTAAACAGTGGCAAACATAGTTAAAAAGGATTAAACAGAGGCAAACAGAGTTAAATAGATTGAAACAGAGGCAAACAGAGTTCAACAGAGATAAACAGTTCTACGGAGTTAAACAGAGTTAAACAGAGGCAAACAGAGGGAAACAGAGTGAAACTGAGTTAGACGGAGGCATACAGCATTAAACAGAGTTGAACAGAGGCAAACAGAGTCAAATAGATTGAAACAGAGGCAAACAGAGTTGAACAGAGATAAAAAGAGTTCAACAGAGTTAAACAGCGGTAAACAGAGGCAAACAGAGTGAAACAGAGTTCAACCGAGGCAAACAGAGTTAAACAGTGTTGACCCGAGGTAAACAGAGTTAAACAGAGTTAAACAGAGGCAAACAGTGTTAAACAGAGATAAACAGAGTTAAACAGAGTTAAACAGAGGCAAACAGATTTAAACAGTGTTAAACAGAGGCAAACAGAGTTAAATTGAGTTAAACAGTGGCAAACAGAGTTAAACAGAATTAAACACAGGCAAACAGAGTTAAATAGATTGAAACAGAGGCAAACAGAGTTCAAAAGAGACATACAGAATTCAACAGAGTTAAACAGAGGCAAACAGAGGGAAACAGAGTGAAACAGAGTTAAACAGAGGCATACAGAGTTAAACAGAGTTGAACAGAGGCAACCAGAGTTAAATAGGTTGAAGCAGAGGCAAACAGAGTTGAACAGAGATAAACAGAGTTCAGCAGAGTTAAACACATGTAAACAGAGGGAAACAGAGTGAAACAGAGTAAAACCGAGGGAAACAGAGTTGAAGTGAGTTGAACAGAGGCAAACAGAGTTAAACAGAGTTAAACAGAGGCAATCGGAGTTAAACAGATTTAAAAAGTGGCAAACAGAGTTAAATAGATTGAAACAGAGGCAAGCAGAGGTCAACAGAGATAAACAGAGTCCAACAGAGTTAAGCAGATTTAAACAGATGCAAACAGAGCGAAACAGTGAAACAGAGTTAAACAGAGGCATACAGAGTGAAACAGAGTTGAACAGAGGCAAACAGAGTTAAATAGTTTGAAACAGAGGCAAACAGA
Source organism: Isurus oxyrinchus (assembly GCA_026770705.1). NCBI lineage: Eukaryota > Metazoa > Chordata > Chondrichthyes > Lamniformes > Lamnidae > Isurus > Isurus oxyrinchus. The sequence continues at coordinate 28,569 of JANJGN010004320.1, read as the reverse complement.
GCTCAACAGAAATAAACAGAGTTCAACAGAGTTACGCAGAGTTAAACAGAGGGAAACAGAGGGAAATAGAGTGAAACAGATTTAAACAGAGGCAAATAGAGTTAAACAGAGCTGAACGGAGGCAAACAGAGTTAAACATAGTTAAATGGAGGAAAATAGAGTTAAACAGAGTTAAACAGCGTTAAATAGATTGAAAGAGAGGCAAGCAGATTTCAACAGAGATAAACAAAGTTCAACAGATTTAAACCGAGTTCAACAGAGGCAAACAGATTTCAACAGAGATAAACAGAGTTCAGCAGAGTTAAACCGAGTTAAACAGAGGTAAACAGAGGGAAACAGATTTCAACAGAGGCAAACAGAGTTAAACAGCATGAAACAGAGGCAAACAGAGTTAAATAGAGTCAAACCGAGGCAGGCAGAGTTAAACAGAGTTGAACAGAGGCAAACAGAGTTAAATAGATTGAAACAATTGGAAACAGTGTTGAACAGAGATATCAGAGTTCAACAGAGTTAAACAGAGTTTAACAGAGGCAAACAGAGTTCAACAGAGTTCAACAGAGGCAAACAGAGTTAAACAGCATGAAACAGAGGCAAACAGAGTTAAATAGAGTTAAACAGAGGCAAACAGAGTTAAACAGTATTAAACAGAGGCAAACAGAGTTAAATAGATTGAAACATAGGCAAACAGAGTTCAACAGAGTTAAACAGAGTTAAACAGAGGAAAACAGAGGGAAACAGAGTGAAACAGAGTTAGACGGAGGCATACAGCGATGAAAAGAGTTGAATAGAGGCAAATAGTGTCAAATGGATTGAAACAGAGGCAAACAGAGTTGAACAGAGGTATAAAGAGTTCAACAGAGTTAAACACATGTAAACAGAGGGAAACAGAGTGAAACAGAGTGAAACAGCGGCAAACAGTATTAACCAGAGTTGAACAGCGGTAAACAGTGTTAAACAGAGATAAACAGAGTTAAACACAGGTAAAGAGAGGCGAACGGAGTTAAACATAAGCAAACAGAGGTCAACAGATTTGAACAGATTTAAACAGAGTTAAACTGATTTAAACAGAGTTAAACAGAGGCAAACAGAGTTCCAAAAAGTTAAACAGAGTTGAACAGAGGCAAACAGAGTTAAACAGAGTTAAACAGAGGCAATCGGAGTTAAACAGATTTAAAAAGTGGCAAACAGAGTTAAATAGATTGAAACAGAGGCAAGCAGAGTTCAACAGAGATAAACAGAGTCCAACAGAGTTAAGCAGAGTTAAACAGATGCAAACAGAGGGAAACAGTGAAACAGAGTTAAACAGAGGCATACAGAGTGAAACAGAGTTGAACAGAGGCAAACAGAGTTAAATAGTTTGAAACAGAGGCAAACAGAGTTCAACAGAAATAAACAGAGTTCAACAGAGTTACGCAGAGTTAAACAGAGGGAAATAGAGTGAAACAGATTGAAACAGAGGCAAATAGAGTTAAACAGAGTTGAACGGAGGCAAACAGAGTTAAACATAGTTAAATGGAGGAAAATAGTGTTAGACAGAGTTAAACAGCGTTAAATAGATTGAAAGAGAGGCAAGCAGATTTCAACAGAGATAAACAGAGTTCAACAGATTTAATCCGTGTTCAACAGAGGCAAACAGATTTCAACAGAGATAAACAGAGTTCAGCAGAGTTAAACCGAGTTAAGCAGAGGTAAACAGAGGGAAACAGAGTGAAACAGAGTTAAACCGAGGCAGGCAGAGTTAAACAGAGTTGAACAGAGGCAAACAGAGTTAAATAGATTGAAACAGATGGAAACAGAGTTGAACAGAGATATCTGAGTTCAACAGAGTTAAACAGAGTTTAACAGAGGCAAACAGAGTTCAACAGAGTTAAACAGAGGCAAACAGAGTTAAACAGCGTGAAACAGAGGCAAACAGAGTTAAATAGAGTTAAACAGAGGCAAACAGAGTTAAACAGAATTAAACAGAGGCAAACAGAGTTAATTAGATTGAAACATAGGCAAACAGAGATAAACAGATTTAAACAGAGTTAAACAGAGACAAACTGAGGGAAACAGAGTGAAACAGAGTTAGACGGAGGCATACAGCGATAAAAAGAGTTGAATAGAGGCAAATAGAGTCAAATGGATTGAAACAGAGGCAAACAGAGTTGAACAGAGATATAAAGAGTTCAACAGAGTTAAACACATGTAAACAGAGGGAAACAGAGTGAAACAGAGTTAAACCGAGGCAAACAGAGTTAATCAGAGTTGAACAGCGGTAAACAGAGTTAAACAGAGGCAAACAGTGTTAAACAGAGATAAACAGAGTTAAACACAGGTAAAGAGAGGCGAACAGAGTTAAACATAAGCAAACAGAGGTCAACAGATTTGAACAGATTTAAACAGAGTTAAACTGATTTAAACAGAGTTAAACAGAGGCAAACAGAGTTCCAAAGAGTTAAACAGAGTTGAACAGGGGCAAACAGAGGGAAACAGAGTGAAATAGAGTAAAACAGAGCCATACAGAGTTAAACAGAATTAAACAGAGTTGAACAGATGCAAACAGAGTTAAACAGAGTTAAACAGAGGCAAACAGAGTTAAACAGAAGGCAAACAGTTCAACAGAGTTAAACAGAGTATTAGAGAGTTAAACTGAGTTAAACAGAGGCAAACAGAGTTAAACAGCGTTAAACAGAAGCAAACAGAGTTAAATAGAGTTAAATAGAGGCAAACAGATTTAAACAGAATGAAACTGAGGCAAACAGAGTTAAAAAGAGATAAACAGAGGCAAACAGAGTTCAACAGAGTTAAAAGAGGCATACAGAGTTAAACAGAGTTAAACAGAGGCAAAGAGAGTTAAACAGCGTTAAACAGAGGCAAAGAGAGTTAAATAGTTAAACAGTGGCAAACAGAGTTCAACAGTGACATACAGAGTTCAACAGAGTTAAACAGAGGCAAGCAGCGGGAAACAGAGTGAAACAGAGTTAAACAGAGGCAAACAGAGTTAAATGTATTGAAACAGAGGCAAACAGAGTTGAACAGAGACAAACAGAGTTCAAAAGAGTTAAACAGAGGTAAACAGAGGGAAACAGAGTGAAACAGAATTAAACCGAGGCAAACAGAGTTGAACAGAGTTGAACAGAGGCAAACAGAGTTAAATAGAGTTAAACAGTGGCAAACATAGTTTAAAAGGATTAAACAGAGGCAAACAGAGTTGAATAGATTGAAACAGAGGCAAACAGAGTTCAACAGAGATAAACAGTTCTACGGAGTTAAACAGAGTTAAACAGAGGCAAACAGAGGGAAACAGAGTGAAACTGAGTTAGACGGAGGCATACAGCGTTAAACAGAGTTGAACAGAGGCAAACAGAGTCAAATAGATTGAAACAGAGGCAAACAGAGTTGAACAGAGATAAAAAGAGTTCAACAGAGTTAATCAGCGGTAAACAGAGGCAAACAGAGTGAAACAGAGTTCAACCGAGGCAAACAGAGTTAAACAGTGTTGAACCGAGGTAAACAGAGTTAAACAGAGTTAAACAGAAGCAAACAGTGTTAAACAGAGATAAACAGAGTAAAACAGAGTTAAACAGAGGCAAACAGAGTTAAACAGCGTTAAACAGAGGCAAACAGAGTTAAATAGAGTTAAACAGTGGCAAACAGAGTTAAACAGAATTAAACACAGGCAAACAGAGTTAAATAGATTGAAACAGAGGCAAACAGAGTTCAAAAGAGACATACAGAATTCAAGAGAGTTAAACAGAGGCAAACAGAGGGAAACAGAGTGAAACAGAGTTAAACAGAGGCATACAGAGTTACACAGAGTTGAACAGAGGCAACCAGAGTTAAATAGATTGAAACAGACGCAAACAGAGTTGAACAGAGATAAACAGAGTTCAACAGAGTTAAACACATGTAAACAGAGGGAAACAGAGTGAAACAGAGTAAAAGCGAGGGAAACAGAGTTGAAGTGAGTTGAACAGAGGCAAACAGAGTTACACAGAGTTAAATGGAGGAAAATAGAGTTAAACAGAGTTAAACAGCGTTAAATAGATTGAAAGAGAGGCAAGCAGATTTCAACAGAGATAAACAGAGTTCAACAGATTTAAACCGAGTTCAACAGAGGCAAACAGATTTCAACAGAGATAAACAGAGCTCAGCAGAGTTAAACCGAGTTAAACAGAGGTAAACAGAGGGAAACAGAGTGAAACAGAGTTAAACCGAGGCAGGCAGAGTTAAACAGAGTTGAACAGAGGCAAACAGAGTTAAATAGATTGAAACAGATGGAAACAGAGTTGAACAGAGGCAAACAGAGTCAAACAGATTGAAACAGAGGCAAACAGAGTTGAACAGATTTAAAAAGAGTTCAACAGAGTTAAACACATGTAAACAGAGGCAAACAGAGTGAAACAGAGTTCAACCGAGGCAAACAGAGTTAAACAGTGTTGAACAGAGGTAAACAGAGTTAAACAGAGTTAAACAGAGGCAAACAGTGTTAAACAGAGATAAACAGAGTTAAACAGAGTTAAACAGAGGCAAACAGAGTTAAACAGCGTTAAACAGAGGCAAACAGAGTTAAATAGAGTTAAACAGTGGCAAACAGAGTTAAACAGAATTATACACAGGCAAACAGAGTTAAATAGATTGAAACAGAGGCAAACAGAGTTCAAAAGAGACATACAGAGTTCAACAGAGTTAAACAGAGGCAAACAGAGGGAAACAGAGTTAAACAGAGGCATACAGAGTTAAACAGAGTTGAACAGAGGCAACCAGAGTTAAATAGATTGAAACAGAGGCAAACAGAGTTGAACAGAGATAAACAGAGTTCAACAGAGTTAAACACATGTAAACAGAGGGAAACAGAGTGAAACAGAGTATAACCGAGGGAAACAGAGTTGAAGTGAGTTGAACAGAGGCAAACAGAGTTAAACAGAGGCAATCGGAGTTAAACAGATTTAAAAAGTGGCAAACAGAGTTAAATAGATTGAACAGAGGCAAGCAGAGTTCAGCAGAGATAAACAGAGTCCAACAGAGTTAAACAGAGTTAAACAGATGCAAACAGAGGGAAACAGTGAAACAGAGTTAAACAGAGGCATACAGAGTGAAACAGAGTTGAACAGAGGCAAACAGAGTTAAATAGTTTGAAACAGAGGCAAACAGAGTTCAACAGAAATAAACAGAGTTCAACAGATTTACCTAGAGTTAAACAGAGGGAAATAGAGTGAAACAGATTTAAACAGAGGCAGATAGAGTTAAACAGAGTTGAACGGAGGCAAACAGAGTTAAACATAGTTAAATGGAGGAAAATAGAGTTAAACAGAGTTAAACAGCGTTAAATAGATTGAAAGAGAGGCAAGCAGATTTCAACAGTGATAAACAGAGTTCAACAGATTTAAACCGAGTTCAACAGAGGCAAACAGATTTCAACAGAGATAAACAGAGTTCAGCAGAGTTAAACCGAGTTAAACAGAGGTAAACAGAGGGAAACAGAGTGAAACAGAGTTAAACCGAGGCAGGCAGAGTTAAACAGAGTTGAACAGAGGCAAACAGAGTTAAATAGATTGAAACAGATGGAAACAGAGTTGTACAGATATATCAGAGTTCAACAGAGTTAAACAGAGTTTAACAGAGGCAAACAGAGTTCAACAGAGTTAAACAGAGGCAAACAGAGTTAAACAGCGTGAAACAGAGGCAAACAGAGTTAAATAGAGTTAAACAGAGGCAAACAGAGTTAAATAGATTGAAACATAGGCAAACAGAGTTCAACAGAGTTAAACAGAGGCAAACAGAGGCAAACAGAGGGAAACAGAGTGAAACAGAGTTAGACGGAGGCATACAGCGATAAAAAGAGTTGAATAGAGGCAAATAGAGTCAAATGGATTGAAACAGAGGCAAACAGAGTTGAACAGAGATATAAAGAGTTGAACAGAGTTAAACACATGTAAACAGAGGGAAAAAGAGTGAAACAGAGTTAAACCGAGGCAAACAGTGTTAAACAGAGTTGAACAGCGGTAAACAGAGTTAAACAGAGTTAAACAGAGGCAAACAGTGTTAAACAGATATAAACAGAGTTAAACACAGGTAAAGAGAGGCGAACAGATTTAAACATAAGCAAACAGAGGTCAACAGATTTGAACAGATTTAAACAGAGTTAAACTGATTTAAACAGAGTTAAACAGAGGCAAACAGAGTTCCAAAGAGTTAAACAGAGTTGAACAGGGGCAAACAGAGGGAAACAGAGTGAAATAGAGTAAAACAGAGCCATACAGAGTTAAACAGAATTAAACAGAGTTGAACAGAGGCAAAAAGAGTTAAACAGAGTTAAACAGAAGCAAACAGAGTTAAACAGAGGCAAACAGAGTTAAACAGAGTTAAACAGAGGCAAACAGAGTTAAACAGCGTTACACAGAGGCAAACAGAGTTAAATAGAGTTAAACAGTGGCAAACAGAGTTAAACAGAATTAAACACAGGCAAACAGAGTTAAATAGATTGAAACAGAGGCAAACAGAGTTCAAAAGAGACATACAGAATTCAAGAGAGTTAAACAGAGGCAAACAGAGGGAAACAGAGTGAAACAGAGTTAAACAGAGGCATACAGAGTTAAAAAGAGATGAACAGAGGCAACCAGATTTAAATAGATTGAAACAGACGCAAACAGAGTGGAACAGAGATAAACAGAGTTCAACAGAGTTAAACACATGTAAACCGAGGGAAACAGAGTGAAACAGAGTAAAAGCGAGGGAAACAGAGTTGAAGTGAGTTGACAGAGGCAAACAGAGTTAAACAGAGTTAAACAGAGGCAATCGGAGTTAAACAGATTTAAAAAGTGGCAAACAGAGTTAAATAGATTGAAACAGAGGCAAGCAGAGTTCAACAGAGATAAACAGAGTCCAACAGAGTTAAGCAGAGTTAAACAGATGCAAACAGAGGGAAACAGTGAAACAGAGTTAAACAGAGGCATACAGAGTGAAACAGAGTTGAACAGAGGCAAACAGAGTTAAATAGTTTGAAACAGAGGCAAACAGAGTTCAACAGAAATAAACAGAGTTCAACAGAGTTACGCAGAGTTAAACAGAGGGAAACAGGGAAATAGAGTGAAACAGATTTAAACAGAGGCAAATAGAGTTAAACAGAGTTGAACGGAGGCAAACAGAGTTAAACATAGTTAAATGGAGGAAAATAGAGTTAAACAGAGTTAAACAGCGTTAAATAGATTGAAAGAGAGGCAAGCAGATTTCAACAGAGATAAACAGAGTTCAACAGATTTAATCCGTGTTCAACAGAGGCAAACAGATTTCAACAGAGATAAACAGAGTTCAGCAGAGTTAAACCGAGTTAAGCAGAGGTAAACAGAGGGAAACAGAGTGAAACAGAGTTAAACCGAGGCAGGCAGAGTTAAACAGAGTTGAACAGAGGCAAACAGAGTTAAATAGATTGAAACAGATGGAAACAGAGTTGAACAGAGATATCTGAGTTCAACAGAGTTAAACAGAGTTTAACAGAGGCAAACAGAGTTCAACAGAGTTAAACAGAGGCAAACAGAGTTAAACAGCGTGAAACAGAGGCAAACAGAGTTAAATAGAGTTAAACAGAGGCAAACAGAGTTAAACAGAATTAAACAGAGGCAAACAGAGTTAATTAGATTGAAACATAGGCAAACAGAGATAAACAGATTTAAACAGAGTTAAACAGAGACAAACTGAGGGAAACAGAGTGAAACAGAGTTAGACGGAGGCATACAGCGATAAAAAGAGTTGAATAGAGGCAAATAGAGTCAAATGGATTGAAACAGAGGCAAACAGAGTTGAACAGAGATATAAAGAGTTCAACAGAGTTAAACACATGTAAACAGAGGGAAACAGAGTGAAACAGAGTTAAACCGAGGCAAACAGAGTTAAACAGAGTTGAACAGCGGTAAACAGAGTTAAACAGAGGCAAACAGTGTTAAACAGAGATAAACAGAGTTAAACACAGGTAAAGAGAGGCGAACAGAGTTAAACATAAGCAAACAGAGGTCAACAGATTTGAACAGATTTAAACAGAGGTAAACTGATTTAAACAGAGTTAAACAGAGGCAAACAGAGTTCCAAAGAGTTAAACAGAGTTGAACAGGGGCAAACAGAGGGAAACAGAGTGAAATAGAGTAAAACAGAGCCATACAGAGTTAAACAGAATTAAACAGAGTTGAACAGATGCAAACAGAGTTAAACAGAGTTAAACAGAGGCAAACAGAGTTAAACAGAAGGCAAACAGTTCAACAGAGTTAAACAGAGTATTAGAGAGTTAAACTGAGTTAAACAGAGGCAAACAGAGTTAAACAGCGTTAAACAGAAGCAAACAGAGTTAAATAGAGTTAAATAGAGGCAAACAGATTTAAACAGAATGAAACTGAGGCAAACAGAGTTAAAAAGAGATAAACAGAGGCAAACAGAGTTCAACAGAGTTAAAAGAGGCATACAGAGTTAAACAGAGTTAAACAGAGGCAAAGAGAGTTAAACAGCGTTAAACAGAGGCAAAGAGAGTTAAATAGTTAAACAGTGGCAAACAGAGTTCAACAGTGACATACAGAGTTCAACAGAGTTAAACAGAGGCAAGCAGCGGGAAACAGAGTGAAACAGAGTTAAACAGAGGCAAACAGAGTTAAATGTATTGAAACAGAGGCAAACAGAGTTGAACAGAGACAAACAGAGTTCAAAAGAGTTAAACAGAGGTAAACAGAGGGAAACAGAGTGAAACAGAATTAAACCGAGGCAAACAGAGTTGAACAGAGTTGAACAGAGGCAAACAGAGTTAAATAGAGTTAAACAGTGGCAAACATAGTTTAAAAGGATTAAACAGAGGCAAACAGAGTTGAATAGATTGAAACAGAGGCAAACAGAGTTCAACAGAGATAAACAGTTCTACGGAGTTAAACAGAGTTAAACAGAGGCAAACAGAGGGAAACAGAGTGAAACTGAGTTAGACGGAGGCATACAGCGTTAAACAGAGTTGAACAGAGGCAAACAGAGTCAAATAGATTGAAACAGAGGCAAACAGAGTTGAACAGAGATAAAAAGAGTTCAACAGAGTTAAACAGCGGTAAACAGAGGCAAACAGAGTGAAACAGAGTTCAACCGAGGCAAACAGAGTTAAACAGTGTTGAACCGAGGTAAACAGAGTTAAACAGAGTTAAACAGAAGCAAACAGTGTTAAACAGAGATAAACAGAGTAAAACAGAGTTAAACAGAGGCAAACAGAGTTAAACAGCGTTAAACAGAGGCAAACAGAGTTAAATAGAGTTAAACAGTGGCAAACAGAGTTAAACAGAATTAAACACAGGCAAACAGAGTTAAATAGATTGAAACAGAGGCAAACAGAGTTCAAAAGAGACATACAGAATTCAAGAGAGTTAAACAGAGGCAAACAGAGGGAAACAGAGTGAAACAGAGTTAAACAGAGGCATACAGAGTTAAACAGAGTTGAACAGAGGCAACCAGAGTTAAATAGATTGAAACAGACGCAAACAGAGTTGAACAGAGATAAACAGAGTTCAACAGAGTTAAACACATGTAAACAGAGGGAAACAGAGTGAAACAGAGTAAAAGCGAGGGAAACAGAGTTGAAGTGAGTTGAACAGAGGCAAACAGAGTTACACAGAGTTAAATGGAGGAAAATAGAGTTAAACAGAGTTAAACAGCGTTAAATAGATTGAAAGAGAGGCAAGCAGATTTCAACAGAGATAAACAGAGTTCAACAGATTTAAACCGAGTTCAACAGAGGCAAACAGATTTCAACAGAGATAAACAGAGTTCAGCAGAGTTAAACCGAGTTAAACAGAGGTAAACAGAGGGAAACAGAGTGAAACAGAGTTAAACCGAGGCAGGCAGAGTTAAACAGAGTTGAACAGAGGCAAACAGAGTTAAATAGATTGAAACAGATGGAAACAGAGTTGAACAGAGGCAAACAGAGTCAAACAGATTGAAACAGAGGCAAACAGAGTTGAACAGATTTAAAAAGAGTTCAACAGAGTTAAACACATGTAAACAGAGGCAAACAGAGTGAAACAGAGTTCAACCGAGGCAAACAGAGTTAAACAGTGTTGAACAGAGGTAAACAGAGTTAAACAGAGTTAAACAGAGGCAAACAGTGTTAAACAGAGATAAACAGAGTTAAACAGAGTTAAACAGAGGCAAACAGAGTTAACAGCGTTAAACAGAGGCAAACAGAGTTAAATAGAGTTAAACAGTGGCAAACAGAGTTAAACAGAATTATACACAGGCAAACAGAGTTAAATAGATTGAAACAGAGGCAAACAGAGTTCAAAAGAGACATACAGAGTTCAACAGAGTTAAACAGAGGCAAACAGAGGGAAACAGAGTTAAACAGAGGCATACAGAGTTAAACAGAGTTGAACAGAGGCAACCAGAGTTAAATAGATTGAAACAGAGGCAAACAGAGTTGAACAGAGATAAACAGAGTTCAACAGAGTTAAACACATGTAAACAGAGGGAAACAGAGTGAAACAGAGTATAACCGAGGGAAACAGAGTTGAAGTGAGTTGAACAGAGGCAAACAGAGTTAAACAGAGGCAATCGGAGTTAAACAGATTTAAAAAGTGGCAAACAGAGTTAAATAGATTGAACAGAGGCAAGCAGAGTTCAGCAGAGATAAACAGAGTCCAACAGAGTTAAACAGAGTTAAACAGATGCAAACAGAGGGAAACAGTGAAACAGAGTTAAACAGAGGCATACAGAGTGAAACAGAGTTGAACAGAGGCAAACAGAGTTAAATAGTTTGAAACAGAGGCAAACAGAGTTCAACAGAAATAAACAGAGTTCAACAGATTTACCTAGAGTTAAACAGAGGGAAATAGAGTGAAACAGATTTAAACAGAGGCAGATAGAGTTAAACAGAGTTGAACGGAGGCAAACAGAGTTAAACATAGTTAAATGGAGGAAAATAGAGTTAAACAGAGTTAAACAGCGTTAAATAGATTGAAAGAGAGGCAAGCAGATTTCAACAGTGATAAACAGAGTTCAACAGATTTAAACCGAGTTCAACAGAGGCAAACAGATTTCAACAGAGATAAACAGAGTTCAGCAGAGTTAAACCGAGTTAAACAGAGGTAAACAGAGGGAAACAGAGTGAAACAGAGTTAAACCGAGGCAGGCAGAGTTAAACAGAGTTGAACAGAGGCAAACAGAATTAAATAGATTGAAACAGATGGAAACAGAGTTGTACAGATATATCAGAGTTCAACAGAGTTAAACAGAGTTTAAGAGAGGCAAACAGAGTTCAACAGAGTTAAACAGAGGCAAACAGAGTTAAACAGCGTGAAACAGAGGCAAACAGAGTTAAATAGAGTTAAACAGAGGCAAACAGAGTTAAACAGAATTAAACAGAGGCAAACAGAGTTAAATAGATTGAAACATAGGCAAACAGAGTTCAACAGAGTTAAACAGAGTTAAACAGAGGCAAACAGAGGGAAACAGAGTGAAACAGAGTTAGACGGAGGCATACAGCGATAAAAAGAGTTGAATAGAGGCAAATAGAGTCAAATGGATTGAAACAGAGGCAAACAGAGTTGAACAGAGATATAAAGAGTTGAACAGAGTTAAACACATGTAAACAGAGGGAAAAAGAGTGAAACAGAGTTAAACCGAGGCAAACAGTGTTAAACAGAGTTGAACAGCGGTAAACAGAGTTAAACAGAGTTAAACAGAGGCAAACAGTGTTAAACAGATATAAACAGAGTTAAACACAGGTAAAGAGAGGCGAACAGATTTAAACATAAGCAAACAGAGGTCAACAGATTTGAACAGATTTAAACAGAGTTAAACTGATTTAAACAGAGTTAAACAGAGGCAAACAGAGTTCCAAAGAGTTAAACAGAGTTGAACAGGGGCAAACAGAGGGAAACAGAGTGAAATAGAGTAAAACAGAGCCATACAGAGTTAAACAGAATTAAACAGAGTTGAACAGAGGCAAAAAGAGTTAAACAGAGTTAAACAGAAGCAAACAGAGTTAAACAGAGGCAAACAGAGTTAAACAGAGTTAAACAGAGGCAAACAGAGTTAAACAGCGTTACACAGAGGCAAACAGAGTTAAATAGAGTTAAACAGTGGCAAACAGAGTTAAACAGAATTAAACACAGGCAAACAGAGTTAAATAGATTGAAACAGAGGCAAACAGAGTTCAAAAGAGACATACAGAATTCAAGAGAGTTAAACAGAGGCAAACAGAGGGAAACAGAGTGAAACAGAGTTAAACAGAGGCATACAGAGTTAAAAAGAGATGAACAGAGGCAACCAGATTTAAATAGATTGAAACAGACGCAAACAGAGTGGAACAGAGATAAACAGAGTACAACAGAGTTAAACACATGTAAACCGAGGGAAACAGAGTGAAACAGAGTAAAAGCGAGGGAAACAGAGTTGAAGTGAGTTGACAGAGGCAAACAGAGTTAAACAGAGTTAAACAGAGGCAATCGGAGTTAAACAGATTTAACAAGTGGCAAACAGAGTTAAATAGATTGAAACAGAGGCAAGCAGAGTTCAACAGAGATAAACAGAGTCCAACAGAGTTAAGCAGAGTTAAACAGATGCAAACAGAGGGAAACAGTGAAACAGAGTTAAACAGAGGCATACAGAGTGAAACAGAGTTGAACAGAGGCAAACAGAGTTAAATAGTTTGAAACAGAGGCAAACAGAGTTCAACAGAAATAAACAGAGTTCAACAGAGTTACGCAGAGTTAAACAGAGGGAAACAGGGAAATAGAGTGAAACAGATTTAAACAGAGGCAAATAGAGTTAAACAGAGTTGAACGGAGGCAAACAGAGTTAAACATAGTTAAATGGAGGAAAATAGAGTTAAACAGAGTTAAACAGCGTTAAATAGATTGAAAGAGAGGCAAGCAGATTTCAACAGAGATAAACAGAGTTCAACAGATTTAATCCGTGTTCAACAGAGGCAAACAGATTTCAACAGAGATAAACAGAGTTCAGCAGAGTTAAACCGAGTTAAGCAGAGGTAAACAGAGGGAAACAGAGTGAAACAGAGTTAAACCGAGGCAGGCAGAGTTAAACAGAGTTGAACAGAGGCAAACAGAGTTAAATAGATTGAAACAGATGGAAACAGAGTTGAACAGGGGCAAACAGAGTCAAATAGATTGAAACAGAGGCAAACAGAGTTGAACAGAGATAAAAAGAGTTCAACAGAGTTAAACACATGTAAACAGAGGCAAACAGAGTGAAACAGAGTTCAACCGAGGCAAACAGAGTTAAACAGTGTTGAACCGAGGTAAACAGAGTTAAACAGAGTTAAACAGAGGCAAACAGTGTTAAACAGAGATAAACAGAGTTAAACAGAGTTAAACAGAGGCAAACAGAGTTAAACAGCGTTAAACAGAGGCAAACAGAGTTAAATAGAGTTAAACAGTGGCAAACAGAGTTAAACAGAATTAAACACAGGCAAACAGATTTAAATAGATTGAAACAGAGGCAAACAGAGTTCAAAAGAGACATACAGAGTTCAACAGAGCTAAACAGAGGCAAACAGAGGGAAACAGGTTGCAACAGAGTTAAACAGAGGCATACAGAGTTAAACAGAGTTGAACAGAGGCAACCAGAATTAAATAGATTGAAACAGACGCAAACAGAGTTGAGCAGAGATAAACAGAGTTCAACAGAGTTAAACACATGTAAACAGAGGGAAAGAGAGTGAAACAGAGTAAAACCGAGGGAAACAGAGTTGAAGTGAGTTGAACAGAGGCAAACAGAGTTAAACAGAGGCAATCGGAGTTAAACAGATTTAAAAAGTGGCAAACAGAATTAAATAGATTGAACAGAGGCAAGCAGAGTTCAACAGAGATAAACAGAGTCCAACAGAGTTAAACAGAGTTACAGATGCAAACAGAGGGAAACAGTGAAACAGAGTTAAACAGAGGCATACAGAGTGGAACAGAGTTGAACAGAGGCAAACAGAGTTAAATAGTTTGAAACAGAGGCAAACAGAGTTCAACAGAAATAAACAGAGTTCAACAGAGTTACGCAGAGTTAAACAGTGGGAAACAGAGGCAAACAGAGTGAAACAGATTTAAACAGAGGCAAATAGAGTTCAACAGATTTGAACGGAGGCAAACAGAGTTAAACATAGTTAAATGGAGGAAAATAGAGTTAAACAGAGTTAAACAGCGTTAAATAGATTGAAAGAGAGGCAAGCAGATTTCAACAGAGATAAACAGAGTTCAGCAGAGTTAAACCGAGTTAAACAGAGGTAAACAGAGGGAAATAGAGTGAAACAGATTTAAACAGAGGCAAATAGAGTTAAACAGAGTTGAACGGAGGCAAACAGAGTTAAACATAGTTAAATGGAGGAAAATAGAGTTAAACAGAGTTAAACAGCGTTAAATAGATTGAAAGAGAGGCAAGCAGATTTCAACAGAGATAAATAGAGTTCAACAGATTTAAACCGAGTTCAACAGAGGCAAACAGATTTCAACAGAGATAAACAGAGTTCAGCAGAGTTAAACCGAGTTAAACAGAGGTAAACAGAGGGAAACAGAGTGAAACAGAGTTAAACCGAGGCAGGCAGAGTTAAACAGAGTTGAACAGAGCAAACAGAGTTAAATAGATTGAAACAGATGGAAACAGAGTTGTACAGATATATCAGAGTTCAACAGAGTTAAACAGAGTTTAACAGAGGCAAACAGAGTTCAACAGAGTTAAACAGAGGCAAACAGAGTTAAACAGCGTGAAACAGAGGCAAACAGAGTTAAATAGAGTTAAACAGAGGCAAACAGAGTTAAACAGAATTAAACAGAGGCAAACAGAGTTAAATAGATTGAAACATAGGCAAACAGAGTTCAACAGAGTTAAACAGAGTTAAACAGAGGCAAACAGAGGGAAACAGAGTGAAACAGAGTTAGACGGAGGCATACAGCGATAAAAAGAGTTGAATAGAGGCAAATAGAGTCAAATGGATTGAAACAGAGGCAAACAGAGTTGAACAGAGATATAAAGAGTTGAACAGAGTTAAACACATGTAAACAGAGGGAAAAAGAGTGAAACAGAGTTAAACCGAGGCAAACAGTGTTAAACAGAGTTGAACAGCGGTAAACAGAGTTAAACAGAGTTAAACAGAGGCAAACAGTGTTAAACAGATATAAACAGAGTTAAACACAGGTAAAGAGAGGCGAACAGATTTAAACATAAGCAAACAGAGGTCAACAGATTTGAACAGATTTAAACAGAGTTAAACTGATTTAAACAGAGTTAAACAGAGGCAAACAGAGTTCCAAAGAGTTAAACAGAGTTGAACAGGGGCAAACAGAGGGAAACAGAGTGAAATAGAGTAAAACAGAGCCATACAGAGTTAAACAGAATTAAACGGAGTTGAACAGAGGCAAAAAGAGTTAAACAGAGTTAAACAGAAGCAAACAGAGTTAAACAGAGGCAAACAGAGTTAAACAGAGTTAAACAGAGGCAAACAGAGTTAAACAGCGTTACACAGAGGCAAACAGAGTTAAATAGAGTTAAACAGTGGCAAACAGAGTTAAACAGAATTAAACACAGGCAAACAGAGTTAAATAGATTGAAACAGAGGCAAACAGAGTTCAAAAGAGACATACAGAATTCAAGAGAGTTAAACAGAGGCAAACAGAGGGAAACAGAGTGAAACAGAGTTAAACAGAGGCATACAGAGTTAAAAAGAGATGAACAGAGGCAACCAGATTTAAATAGATTGAAACAGACGCAAACAGAGTGGAACAGAGATAAACAGAGTACAACAGAGTTAAACACATGTAAACCGAGGGAAACAGAGTGAAACAGAGTAAAAGCGAGGGAAACAGAGTTGAAGTGAGTTGACAGAGGCAAACAGAGTTAAACAGAGTTAAACAGAGGCAATCGGAGTTAAACAGATTTAAAAAGTGGCAAACAGAGTTAAATAGATTGAAACAGAGGCAAGCAGAGTTCAACAGAGATAAACAGAGTCCAACAGAGTTAAGCAGAGTTAAACAGATGCAAACAGAGGGAAACAGTGAAACAGAGTTAAACAGAGGCATACAGAGTGAAACAGAGTTGAACAGAGGCAAACAGAGTTAAATAGTTTGAAACAGAGGCAAACAGAGTTCAACAGAAATAAACAGAGTTCAACAGAGTTACGCAGAGTTAAACAGAGGGAAACAGGGAAATAGAGTGAAACAGATTTAAACAGAGGCAAATAGAGTTAAACAGAGTTGAACGGAGGCAAACAGAGTTAAACATAGTTAAATGGAGGAAAATAGAGTTAAACAGAGTTAAACAGCGTTAAATAGATTGAAAGAGAGGCAAGCAGATTTCAACAGAGATAAACAGAGTTCAACAGATTTAATCCGTGTTCAACAGAGGCAAACAGATTTCAACAGAGATAAACAGAGTTCAGCAGAGTTAAACCGAGTTAAGCAGAGGTAAACAGAGGGAAACAGAGTGAAACAGAGTTAAACCGAGGCAGGCAGAGTTAAACAGAGTTGAACAGAGGCAAACAGAGTTAAATAGATTGAAACAGATGGAAACAGAGTTGAACAGGGGCAAACAGAGTCAAATAGATTGAAACAGAGGCAAACAGAGTTGAACAGAGATAAAAAGAGTTCAACAGAGTTAAACACATGTAAACAGAGGCAAACAGAGTGAAACAGAGTTCAACCGAGGCAAACAGAGTTAAACAGTGTTGAACCGAGGTAAACAGAGTTAAACAGAGTTAAACAGAGGCAAACAGTGTTAAACAGAGATAAACAGAGTTAAACAGAGTTAAACAGAGGCAAACAGAGTTAAACAGCGTTAAACAGAGGCAAACAGAGTTAAATAGAGTTAAACAGTGGCAAACAGAGTTAAACAGAATTAAACACAGGCAAACAGATTTAAATAGATTGAAACAGAGGCAAACAGAGTTCAAAAGAGACATACAGAGTTCAACAGAGCTAAACAGAGGCAAACAGAGGGAAACAGGTTGCAACAGAGTTAAACAGAGGCATACAGAGTTAAACAGAGTTGAACAGAGGCAACCAGAATTAAATAGATTGAAACAGACGCAAACAGAGTTGAGCAGAGATAAACAGAGTTCAACAGAGTTAAACACATGTAAACAGAGGGAAAGAGAGTGAAACAGAGTAAAACCGAGGGAAACAGAGTTGAAGTGAGTTGAACAGAGGCAAACAGAGTTAAACAGAGGCAATCGGAGTTAAACAGATTTAAAAAGTGGCAAACAGAATTAAATAGATTGAACAGAGGCAAGCAGAGTTCAACAGAGATAAACAGAGTCCAACAGAGTTAAACAGAGTTACAGATGCAAACAGAGGGAAACAGTGAAACAGAGTTAAACAGAGGCATACAGAGTGGAACAGAGTTGAACAGAGGCAAACAGAGTTAAATAGTTTGAAACAGAGGCAAACAGAGTTCAACAGAAATAAACAGAGTTCAACAGAGTTACGCAGAGTTAAACAGTGGGAAACAGAGGCAAACAGAGTGAAACAGATTTAAACAGAGGCAAATAGAGTTCAACAGATTTGAACGGAGGCAAACAGAGTTAAACATAGTTAAATGGAGGAAAATAGAGTTAAACAGAGTTAAACAGCGTTGAATAGATTGAAAGAGAGGCAAGCAGATTTCAACAGAGATAAACAGAGTTCAGCAGAGTTAAACCGAGTTAAACAGAGGTAAACAGAGGGAAATAGAGTGAAACAGATTTAAACAGAGGCAAATAGAGTTAAACAGAGTTGAACGGAGGCAAACAGAGTTAAACATAGTTAAATAGAGGAAAATAGAGTTAAACAGAGTTAAACAGCGTTAAATAGATTGAAAGAGAGGCAAGCAGATTTCAACAGAGATAAATAGAGTTCAACAGATTTAAACCGAGTTCAACAGAGGCAAACAGATTTCAACAGAGATAAACAGAGTTCAGCAGAGTTAAACCGAGTTAAACAGAGGTAAACAGAGGGAAACAGAGTGAAACAGAGTTAAACCGAGGCAGGCAGAGTTAAACAGAGTTGAACAGAGCAAACAGAGTTAAATAGATTGAAACAGATGGAAACAGAGTTGAACAGAGTTAAACCGAGGCAGGCAGAGTTAAACCGAGTTAAACAGAGATAAACAGAGGGAAACAGAGTGAAACAGAGTTAAACCGAGGCAGGCAGAGTTAAACAGAGTTGAACAGAGGCAAACAGAGTTAAATAGATTGAAACAGATGGAAACAGAGTTGAACAGAGATATCAGAGTTCAACAGAGTTAAACAGAGTTTAACAGAGGCAAACAGAGTTCAACAGAGTTAAACAGAGGCAAACAGAGTTAAACAGCGTGAAACAGAGGCAAACAGAGTTAAATAGAGTTAAACAGAGGCAAACAGAGTTAAACAGAATTAAACAGAGGCAAACAGAGTTAAATAGATTGAAACATAGGCAAACAGAGTTCAACAGAGTTGAACAGAGTGAAACAGAGGCAAACAGAGGGAAACAGAGTGAAAGAGAGTTAGACGGAGGCATACAGTGATAAAAAGAGTTGAATAGAGGCCAATAGAGTCAAATGGATTGAAACAGAGGCAAACAGAGTTGAACAGAGATAAACAGAGTTCAACAGAGTTAAACACATGTAAACAGAGGGAAACAGAGTGAAACAGAGTAAAACCGAGGGAAACAGAGTTGAAGTGAGTTGAACAGAGGCAAACAGAGTTAAACAGAGGCAAT
This sequence comes from Isurus oxyrinchus, assembly GCA_026770705.1. Classification (NCBI taxonomy): domain Eukaryota; kingdom Metazoa; phylum Chordata; class Chondrichthyes; order Lamniformes; family Lamnidae; genus Isurus; species Isurus oxyrinchus. The sequence continues at coordinate 9,898 of JANJGN010004320.1, read as the reverse complement.
CGGAGTTAAACAGATTTAAAAAGTGGCAAACAGAATTAAATAGATTGAACAGAGGCAAGCAGAGTTCAACAGAGATAAACAGAGTCCAACAGAGTTAAACAGAGTTACAGATGCAAACAGAGGGAAACAGTGAAACAGAGTTAAACAGAGGCATACAGAGTGGAACAGAGTTGAACAGAGGCAAACAGAGTTAAATAGTTTGAAACAGAGGCAAACAGAGTTCAACAGAAATAATCAGAGTTCAACAGAGTTACGCAGAGTTAAACAGAGGGAAATAGAGTGAAACAGATTTAAACAGAGGCAAATAGAGTTAAACAGAGTTGAACGGAGGCAAACAGAGTTAAACATAGTTAAATGGAGGAAAATAGAGTTAAACAGAGTTAAACAGCCTTAAATAGATTGAAAGAGAGGCAAGCAGATTTCAACAGAGATAAACAGAGTTCAACAGATTTAAACCGAGTTCAACAGAGGCAAACAGATTTCAACAGAGATAAACAGAGTTTAGCAGATTTAAACCGAGTTAAACAGAGGTAAACAGAGGGAAACAGAGTGAAACAGAGTTAAACCGAGGCAGGCAGAGTTAAACAGAGTTGAACAGAGCAAACAGAGTTAAATAGATTGAAACAGATGGAAACAGAGTTGAACAGAGTTAAACCGAGGCAGGCAGAGTTAAACCGAGTTAAACAGAGATAAACAGAGGGAAACAGAGTGAAACAGAGTTAAACCGAGGCAGGCAGAGTTAAACAGAGTTGAACAGAGGCAAACAGAGTTAAATAGATTGAAACAGATGGAAACAGAGTTGAACAGAGATATCAGAGTTCAACAGAGTTAAACAGAGTTTAACAGAGGCAAACAGAGTTCAACAGAGTTAAACAGAGGCAAACAGAGTTAAACAGCGTGAAACAGAGGCAAACAGAGTTAAATAGAGTTAAACAGAGGCAAACAGAGTTAAACAGAATTAAACAGAGGCAAACAGAGTTAAATAGATTGAAACATAGGCAAACAGAGTTCAACAGAGTTAAACAGAGTTAAACAGAGGCAAACAGAGGGAAACAGAGTGAAACAGAGTTAGACGGAGGCATACAGCGATAAAAAGAGATGAATAGAGGCAAATAGAGTCAAATGGATTGAAACAGAGGCAAACAGAGTTGAACAGAGATATAAAGAGTTGAACAGAGTTAAACACATGTAAACAGAGGGAAAAAGAGTCAAACAGAGTTAAACCAAGGCAAACAGATTTAAACAGAGTTGAACAGCGGTAAACAGAGTTAAACAGAGTTAAACAGAGGCAAACATTATTAAACAGAGATAAACAGAGTTAAACACAGGTAAAGAGAGGCGAACAGATTTAAACATAAGCAAACAGAGGTCAACAGATTTGAACAGATTTAAACAGAGTTAAACTGATTTAAACAGAGTTAAACAGAGGCAAACAGAGTTCCAAAGAGTTAAACAGAGTTGAACAGGGGCAAACAGAGGGAAACAGAGTGAAATAGAGTAAAACAGAGCCATACAGAGTTAAACAGAATTAAACACAGTTGAACAGAGGCAAACAGAGTTAAACAGAGTTAAACAGAAGCAAACAGAGTTAAACAGAGTTGAACAGAGGCATACAGAGTTAAAAAGAGATGAACAGAGGCAACCAGAGTTAAATAGATTGAAACAGACGCAAACAGAGTGGAACAGAGATAAACAGAGTTCAACAGAGTTAAACACATGTAAACCGAGGGAAACAGAGTGAAACAGAGTAAAAGCGAGGGAAACAGAGTTGAAGTGAGTTGACAGAGGCAAACAGAGTTAAACAGAGTTAAACAGAGGCAATCGGAGTTAAACAGATTTAAAAAGTGGCAAACAGAGTTAAATAGATTGAAACAGAGGCAAGCAGAATTCAACAGAGATAAACAGAGTTCAACAGAGTTAAGCAGAGTTAAACAGATGCAAACAGAGGGAAACAGTGAAACAGAGTTAAACAGAGGCATACAGAGTGAAACAGAGTTGAACAGAGGCAAACAGAGTTAAATAGTTTGAAACAGAGGCAAACAGAGTTCAACAGAAATAAACAGAGTTCAACAGAGTTACGCAGAGTTAAACAGAGGGGAACAGGGAAATAGAGTGAAACAGATTTAAACAGAGGCAAATAGAGTTAAACAGAGTTGAACGGAGGCAAACAGAGTTAACCATAGTTAAATGGAGGAAAATAGAGTTAAACAGAGTTAAACAGCGTTAAATAGATTGAAAGAGAGGCAAGCAGATTTCAACAGAGATAAACAGAGTTCAACAGATTTAAACCGAGTTCAACAGAGGCAAACAGATTTCAACAGAGATAAACAGAGTTCAGCAGAGTTAAACCGAGTTAAACAGAGGTAAACAGAGGGAAAAAGAGTGAAACAGAGTTAAACCGAGGCAGGCAGAGTTAAACAGAGTTGAACAGAGGCAAACAGAGTTAAATAGTTTGAAACAGATGGAAACAGAGTTGAACATAGGCAAACAGAGTCAAATAGATTGAAACAGAGGCAAACAGAGTTGAACAGAGATAAAAAGAGTTCAACAGAGTTAAACACATGTAAACAGAGGCAAACAGAGTGAAACAGAGTTCAACCGAGGCAAACAGAGTTAAACAGTGTTGAACCGAGGTAAACAGAGTTAAACAGAGTTAAACAGAGGCAAACAGTGTTAAACAGAGATAAACAGAGTTAAACAGAGTTAAACAGAGGCAAACAGAGTTAAACAGCGTTAAACAGAGGCAAACAGAGTTAAATAGAGTTAAACAGTAGCAAACAGAGTTAAACAGAATTAAACACAGGCAAACGGATTTAAATAGATTGAAACAGAGGCAAACAGAGTTCAAAAGAGACATACAGAGTTCAACAGAGTTAAACAGAGGCAAACAGAGGGAAACAGGTCGAAACAGAGTTAAACAGAGGCATACAGAGTTAAACAGAGTTGAACAGAGGCAACCAGAGTTAAATAGATTGAAACAGACGCAAACAGAGTTGAACAGAGATAAACAGAGTTCAACAGAGTTAAACACATGTAAACAGAGGGAAACAGAGTGAAACAGAGTAAAACCGAGGGAAACAGAGTTGAAGTGAGTTGAACAGAGGCAAACAGAGTTAAACAGAGTTAAACAGAGGCAATCGGAGGTAAACAGATTTAAAAAGTGGCAAACAGAGTTAAATAGATTGAAAGAGAGGCAAGCAGAGTTCAACAGAGATAAACAGAGTCCAACAGAGTTAAGCAGAGTTAAACAGATGCAAACAGAGGGAAACAGTGAAACAGAGTTGAACAGAGGCAAACAGAGTTAAATAGTTTGAAACAGAGGCAAACAGAGTTCAACAGAAATAAACAGAGTTCAACAGAGTTACGCAGAGTTAAACAGCGGGAAACAGAGGCAAACAGAGTGAAACAGATTTAAACAGAGGCAAATAGAGTTCAACAGATTTGAACGGAGGCAAACAGAGTTAAACATAGTTAAATGGAGGAAAATAGAGTTAAACAGAGTTAAACAGCGTTAAATAGATTGAAAGAGAGGCAAGCAGATTTCAACAGAGATAAACAGAGTTCAGCAGAGTTAAACCGAGTTAAACAGAGGTAAACAGAGGGAAACAGAGTGAAACAGAATTAAACCGAGGCAGGCAGAGTTAAACAGAGTTGAACAGAGGCAAACAGAGTTAAATAGTTTGAAACAGATGGAAACAGAGTTGAACATAGGCAAACAGAGTCAAATAGATTGAAACAGAGGCAAACAGAGTTGAACAGAGATAAAAAGAGTTCAACAGAGTTAAACACATGTAAACAGAGGCAAACAGAGTGAAACAGAGTTCAACCGAGGCAAACAGAGTTAAACAGTGTTGAACCGAGGTAAACAGAGTTAAACAGAGTTAAACAGAGGCAAACAGTGTTAAACAGAGATAAACAGAGTTAAACAGAGTTAAACAGAGGCAAACAGAGTTAAACAGCGTTAAACAGAGGCAAACAGAGTTAAATAGAGTTAAACAGTAGCAAACAGAGTTAAACAGAATTAAACACAGGCAAACGGATTTAAATAGATTGAAACAGAGGCAAACAGAGTTCAAAAGAGACATACAGAGTTCAACAGAGTTAAACAGAGGCAAACAGAGGGAAACAGGTCGAAACAGAGTTAAACAGAGGCATACAGAGTTAAACAGAGTTGAACAGAGGCAACCAGAGTTAAATAGATTGAAACAGACGCAAACAGAGTTGAACAGAGATAAACAGATTTCAACAGAGTTAAACACATGTAAACAGAGGGAAACAGAGTGAAACAGAGTAAAACCGAGGGAAACAGAGTTGAAGTGAGTTGAACAGAGGCAAACAGAGTTAAACAGAGTTAAACAGAGGCAATCGGAGGTAAACAGATTTAAAAAGTGGCAAACAGAGTTAAATAGATTGAAAGAGAGGCAAGCAGAGTTCAACAGAGATAAACAGAGTCCAACAGAGTTAAGCAGAGTTAAACAGATGCAAACAGAGGGAAACAGTGAAACAGAGTTGAACAGAGGCAAACAGAGTTAAATAGTTTGAAACAGAGGCAAACAGAGTTCAACAGAAATAAACAGAGTTCAACAGAGTTACGCAGAGTTAAACAGTGGGAAACAGAGGCAAACAGAGTGAAACAGATTTAAACAGAGGCAAATAGAGTTCAACAGATTTGAACGGAGGCAAACAGAGTTAAACATAGTTAAATGGAGGAAAATAGAGTTAAACAGAGTTAAACAGCGTTAAATAGATTGAAAGAGAGGCAAGCAGATTTCAACAGAGATAAACAGAGTTCAGCAGAGTTAAACCGAGTTAAACAGAGGTAAACAGAGGGAAACAGAGTGAAACAGAATTAAACCGAGGCAGGCAGAGTTAAACAGAGTTGAACAGAGGCAAACAGAGTTAAATAGATTGAAACAGATGGAAACAGAGTTGAACAGAGGCAAACAGAGTCAAATAGATTGAAACAGAGGCAAACAGAGTTGAACAGAGATAAAGAGAGTTCAACAGAGTTAAACACATGTAAACAGAGGCAAACAGAGTGAAACAGAGTTCAACCGAGGCAAACAGATTTAAACAGTTTTGAACCGAGGTAAACAGAGTTAAACAGAGTTAAACAGAGGCAAACAGTGTTAAACAGAGATAAACAGAGTTAAACAGAGTTAAACAGAGGCAAACAGAGTTAACCAGCGTTAAACAGAGGCAAACAGAGTTAAATAGAGTTAAACAGTGGCAAACAGAGTTAAACAGAATTAAACACAGGCAAACAGAGTTAAATAGATTGAAACAGAGGCAAACAGAGTTCAAAAGAGACATACAGAATTCAAGAGAGTTAAACAGAGGCAAACAGAGGGAAACAGAGTGAAACAGAGTTAAACAGAGGCATACAGAGTTTTCAGATTTGAACAGAGGCAACCAGAGTTAAATAGATTGAAACAGACGCAAACAGAGTTGAACAGAGATAAACAGAGTTCAACAGAGTTAAACACATGTAAACAGAGGGAAACAGAGTGAAACAGAGTAAAAGCGAGGGAAACAGAGTTGAAGTGAGTTGAACAGAGGCAAACAGAGTTAAACAGGGTTAAACAGAGGCAATCGGAGTTAAACAGATTTAAAAAGTGGCAAACAGAATTAAATAGATTGAACAGAGGCAAGCAGAGTTCAACACAGATAAACAGAGTCCAACAGAGTTAAACGGAGTTAAACAGATGCAAACAGAGGGAAATAGAGTTAAACAGAGGCAAACAGAGTTAAACAGAATTAAACAGAGGCAAACAGAGTTAAATAGATTGAAACATAGGCAAACAGAGTTCAACAGAGTTAAACAGAGTTAAACAGAGGCAGGCAGAGTTAAACCGAGTTAAACAGAGATAAACAGAGGGAAACAGAGTGAAACAGAGTTAAACCGAGGCAGGCAGAGTTAAACAGAGTTGAACAGAGGCAAACAGAGTTAAATAGATTGAAACAGATGGAAACAGAGTTGAACAGAGATATCAGAGTTCAACAGAGTTAAACAGAGTTTAACAGAGGCAAACAGAGTTCAACAGAGTTAAACAGAGGCAAACAGAGTTAAACAGCGTGAAACAGAGGCAAACAGAGTTAAATAGAGTTAAACAGAGGCAAACAGAGTTAAACAGAATTAAACAGAGGCAAACAGAGTTAAATAGATTGAAACATAGGCAAACAGAGTTCAACAGAGTTAAACAGAGTTAAACAGAGGCAAACAGAGGGAAACAGAGTGAAACAGAGTTAGACGGAGGCATACAGCGATAAAAAGAGATGAATAGAGGCAAATAGAGTCAAATGGATTGAAACAGAGGCAAACAGAGTTGAACAGAGATATAAAGAGTTGAACAGAGTTAAACACATGTAAACAGAGGGAAAAAGAGTCAAACAGAGTTAAACCAAGGCAAACAGATTTAAACAGAGTTGAACAGCGGTAAACAGAGTTAAACAGAGTTAAACAGAGGCAAACATTATTAAACAGAGATAAACAGAGTTAAACACAGGTAAAGAGAGGCGAACAGATTTAAACATAAGCAAACAGAGGTCAACAGATTTGAACAGATTTAAACAGAGTTAAACTGATTTAAACAGAGTTAAACAGAGGCAAACAGAGTTCCAAAGAGTTAAACAGAGTTGAACAGGGGCAAACAGAGGGAAACAGAGTGAAATAGAGTAAAACAGAGCCATACAGAGTTAAACAGAATTAAACACAGTTGAACAGATGCAAACAGAGTTAAACAGAGTTAAACAGAAGCAAACAGAGTTAAACAGAGTTCAACAGAGGCATACAGAGTTAAAAAGAGATGAACAGAGGCAACCAGAGTTAAATAGATTGAAACAGACGCAAACAGAGTGGAACAGAGATAAACAGAGTTCAACAGAGTTAAACACATGTAAACCGAGGGAAACAGAGTGAAACAGAGTAAAAGCGAGGGAAACAGAGTTGAAGTGAGTTGACAGAGGCAAACAGAGTTAAACAGAGTTAAACAGAGGCAATCGGAGTTAAACAGATTTAAAAAGTGGCAAACAGAGTTAAATAGATTGAAACAGAGGCAAGCAGAGTTAAACAGAGTTGAACAGAGGTAAACAGAGTTAAACAGAGTTGAAACAGAGGCAAACAGAGTTTAAACAGAGGCTAAACAGAGTTAAAAAACAGAGTTAACGAGAGGCGACAGATTTAAACATAAGCAAACAGAGGACAACAGATTGAAACACGATTTAAACAGAGTTAAATAGATTTAAACAGAGTTAAACAGAGGCAAACAGAGTTACCAAGAGTTAAACAGAGTTAGAACAGAGGTCAACAGAGGGAAACAGAGTGAAATAGAGTAAAACAGAGCATACAGAGTTCAACAGATTAAACCGGAGTTGAACAGAGGCAAACAGAGTCGTTAAACAGAGGTAAACAGAAGGAAACAGAGTTAAACACGAGGCAGCAGAGTTAAACAGAGTTAAACAGAGGCAAACAGAGTTAAATAGTTTGAAACAGATGAAACAGAGTTGAACATAGGCAAACAGAGTCAAATAGATTGAAACAGAGGCAAACAGAGTTGAACAGAGATAAAAAGAGTTCAACAGAGTTAAACACATGTAAACAGAGGCAAACAGAGTGAAACAGAGTTCAACCGAGGCAAACAGAGTTAAACAGTGTTGAACCGAGGTAAACAGAGTTAAACAGAGTTAAACAGAGGCAAACAGTGTTAAACAGAGATAAACAGAGTTAAACAGAGTTAAACAGAGGCAAACAGAGTTAAACAGCGTTAAACAGAGGCAAACAGAGTTAAATAGAGTTAAACAGTAGCAAACAGAGTTAAACAGAATTAAACACAGGCAAACGGATTTAAATAGATTGAAACAGAGGCAAACAGAGTTCAAAAGAGACATACAGAGTTCAACAGAGTTAAACAGAGGCAAACAGAGGGAAACAGGTCGAAACAGAGTTAAACAGAGGCATACAGAGTTAAACAGAGTTGAACAGAGGCAACCAGAGTTAAATAGATTGAAACAGACGCAAACAGAGTTGAACAGAGATAAACAGAGTTCAACAGAGTTAAACACATGTAAACAGAGGGAAACAGAGTGAAACAGAGTAAAACCGAGGGAAACAGAGTTGAAGTGAGTTGAACAGAGGCAAACAGAGTTAAACAGAGTTAAACAGAGGCAATCGGAGGTAAACAGATTTAAAAAGTGGCAAACAGAGTTAAATAGATTGAAAGAGAGGCAAGCAGAGTTCAACAGAGATAAACAGAGTCCAACAGAGTTAAGCAGAGTTAAACAGATGCAAACAGAGGGAAACAGTGAAACAGAGTTGAACAGAGGCAAACAGAGTTAAATAGTTTGAAACAGAGGCAAACAGAGTTCAACAGAAATAAACAGAGTTCAACAGAGTTACGCAGAGTTAAACAGTGGGAAACAGAGGCAAACAGAGTGAAACAGATTTAAACAGAGGCAAATAGAGTTCAACAGATTTGAACGGAGGCAAACAGAGTTAAACATAGTTAAATGGAGGAAAATAGAGTTAAACAGAGTTAAACAGCGTTAAATAGATTGAAAGAGAGGCAAGCAGATTTCAACAGAGATAAACAGAGTTCAGCAGAGTTAAACCGAGTTAAACAGAGGTAAACAGAGGGAAACAGAGTGAAACAGAATTAAACCGAGGCAGGCAGAGTTAAACAGAGTTGAACAGAGGCAAACAGAGTTAAATAGATTGAAACAGATGGAAACAGAGTTGAACAGAGGCAAACAGAGTCAAATAGATTGAAACAGAGGCAAACAGAGTTGAACAGAGATAAAGAGAGTTCAACAGAGTTAAACACATGTAAACAGAGGCAAACAGAGTGAAACAGAGTTCAACCGAGGCAAACAGATTTAAACAGTTTTGAACCGAGGTAAACAGAGTTAAACAGAGTTAAACAGAGGCAAACAGTGTTAAACAGAGATAAACAGAGTTAAACAGAGTTAAACAGAGGCAAACAGAGTTAACCAGCGTTAAACAGAGGCAAACAGAGTTAAATAGAGTTAAACAGTGACAAACAGAGTTAAACAGAATTAAACACAGGCAAACAGAGTTAAATAGATTGAAACAGAGGCAAACAGAGTTCAAAAGAGACATACAGAATTCAAGAGAGTTAAACAGAGGCAAACAGAGGGAAACAGAGTGAAACAGAGTTAAACAGAGGCATACAGAGTTTTCAGATTTGAACAGAGGCAACCAGAGTTAAATAGATTGAAACAGACGCAAACAGAGTTGAACAGAGATAAACAGAGTTCAACAGAGTTAAACACATGTAAACAGAGGGAAACAGAGTGAAACAGAGTAAAAGCGAGGGAAACAGAGTTGAAGTGAGTTGAACAGAGGCAAACAGAGTTAAACAGAGTTAAACAGAGGCAATCGGAGTTAAACAGATTTAAAAAGTGGCAAACAGAATTAAATAGATTGAACAGAGGCAAGCAGAGTTCAACACAGATAAACAGAGTCCAACAGAGTTAAACGGAGTTAAACAGATGCAAACAGAGGGAAATAGAGTTAAACAGAGGCAAACAGAGTTAAACAGAATTAAACAGAGGCAAACAGAGTTAAATAGATTGAAACATAGGCAAACAGAGTTCAACAGAGTTAAACAGAGTTAAACAGAGGCAGGCAGAGTTAAACCGAGTTAAACAGAGATAAACAGAGGGAAACAGAGTGAAACAGAGTTAAACCGAGGCAGGCAGAGTTAAACAGAGTTGAACAGAGGCAAACAGAGTTAAATAGATTGAAACAGATGGAAACAGAGTTGAACAGAGATATCAGAGTTCAACAGAGTTAAACAGAGTTTAACAGAGGCAAACAGAGTTCAACAGAGTTAAACAGAGGCAAACAGAGTTAAACAGCGTGAAACAGAGGCAAACAGAG